>JBBBDQ010000424.1:2877500-2977500 GCA_037127315.1 Ascarosepion bandense | reverse complement strand
TACTTGTTTTTCTGACAGCTATAATCTTCCAAAATTTAAATGTAAACTCAATAGTCATCTCCTATCTCATTAACCTTCATCCACTCTCTCGTGCTCCTTTCTCCATCCACTCCACTCTCATCAGTATTCTCATTCTTCTCTTACCCACTTCCTGACACCCCCTATAACCTGTCACTCTTTCTCATAACTTTCCTCCTATGTAACCCCTGCAAAACAGTGACAATAAAATGCCTTGCTTTGGGCAATATGATTATAAAAAAAAAAACTATACGAGCAGAGACACAACAAAGTGACTTTGTAACATGACAGTGCTAGGCCACATTTTGCAAAATGGGTGAAAACCTACCTGGAAATGCTTAAATAGAAAGTCCTACCCCACCCACATTATCCATCAGAGATTGCCACTTCCAATTATAACTTGTTTCAATCAATGGCACATAGCATGGATGAGCAGCACTTACATTCTTATGAAGATGCTAAGAAATGGATTAACTCATGGTTAGCCTCAAAAGACATGTTGTTTTTCCAGTGTGAAATTCAAATGCTGCCAGAAAGATGGGAAAAAGTAATGACGAGCGATGAACAATATTTTCAGTGACATGTTTCTGACTAAATTTTGTAAATAAAACATTACTTTTCAGGAAAAATCAGCGAGAACTTATACAAGGTACTTATATGAGTTGAATATATGAATTAAAATCAGACAAGATGAATAGAATAAGTAATGAGCAGGTAGCAAAAAAGTGTCTTTAATATAACGTTTCATTTTAACAAGCTTCTTCAGAGATTCTTTTAAAACAAATACAAAGATGATTTTTTAATACATATATATATACCTACACACTTATATATGTACACACACACATATATATACACATATAATATGCTAAAGTCCGCCTTCCTCTACCGAGCACCCATAGCTCAGAGGTAGAATCACCGACTGATGTCAATTCGGTTGGGTTTCAATACTGGTTAGAAGCAATAAGATGTCTAACCATAATAGTGAGCTGTGATACAATGAAACAGATCTGTCTGTGAATGACTACACATATAATATATATACACACATATATATATAATCATATATATATACATACATATAAACACACACATATATATACATATATAAGCATATGTAGACACACACACACACACACACACACACATATATATATATATATACACACACATATATACATATATATATAGTTATGTAAATTAATAAATATACATATGAGAAAGGTGTACATATGTATAGTATTATTATTCAGGTGTTAATAAAGCAGTGCTCAATGTATGAACAGAGCTGTATTATATATATATTAATAAATATGCATATTATGTTACATCTAAAGCACAACTCAAAGTTTCATGCTTTATGCAATCATCAAGTACATATTTTAAACTGAGAGTTTAATAAATTTGAATTTAAGTTAACTAGATGTTCATGAGAATTAAATCTTATAAAGTTAAGTTACTGCTTTTTTAATAACAAGATTAAAAATTTAAATATTCTACAGTTACATGTGGATAAAAAACTTAAAATCTAAAATTTAAAATTAAAATTAAAATAAAAAATAATAAAATGCAGGAAGAAGAAATCAAAGGGGAATAAATCATGAGTCTTAAAAATTTAAATATTTAAATATTACATGTGCATAAAAATATAGAGAAAATTAAAATTTAAGATTATAAAATTTTAAATAAAAATAAAACTCAGATAAAAAAAAGAAAAGAAAAAGAAAATTAAGAGGTAAAATTTAGAGAGTTAAGAATTAAAAATGTAAGGACCAAAAATAAAAGGGGTTTAATTTATAATTTTTAAAAGTAATATTGCAGGAGAAAGAAAGAAAGAAAAAATAGGCAAACGTAAAAAGAGAGATCTACATCAATCTAGGTCTAAAAATTTAAGTAAGTATTTTTTTTATGACAGCATGTGGTCATTAAATCACTTTTCTTATAAAGTAAATTTGGATTTTTGATATTGTTTAAAATGACAAATTTTTCTAAAAGGCATAGATTACATTTATCTTCTTTTCCATTATAATGTTTGGATTTAGCCACAATATTCCAGGTAATAATTGGGTTCTTATTGTTGTTTTTTAATTTCCAATAATGTATGGATAAAGCAGTACTTTTGCACCAGTGACCTAAGCTCATAAGAGCAGAAGCTATGAAAATATTTGTAGAAGAGACAGAGTGAAGCCACATCCTGCCAGTGAGAAAGTGGCTAGAGTCGAGCTGCCAGGTCAGGACCGATCACATTACAGATTCTTCTTTGGAGCCTGTTGAGAACCCTGAAATGAACAGCAGGGGTGCCCGACCAGATATGACAACACTAGTCTATGCAAGGTCAGATGGTTAATTTGTATATGTGCAAGATGGCCTCAGAAAAAAAACTCCCTGGCCCAACACAGCAGTGGATTTAGCTATTGATTCAAGGTAATGGTTCCACTTGAGGTCAGAAGAGGGAATTTGTGAGAAGGCACAATGTATTGCTTTCAAGGAGACTCACTTGGTGCATACTTATGGGAGGCAGAAGAGACTGCCTGTGATGGATGACAGACATCAGCTTTGTGGAGGTCCTTCTCAAGATCAGCAGTGAGGTTATGTTTGTCCACCTCGCCAGATTTCTTACTGATGCGGAGGCAAATGGTGGTGTCATCAGCATAGATGCTTACTTGGGATTTGATCATGTCAGAGAGATCATTTATGAAGATCAGAAAGAGTGTCGGGCCTAGGATAGAGCCCTGAGGGACATCTGTGTTTGTGTAGTAGAATGTGGAGGCATGCCCATTCAAGACAACCTTCATTATGCAATTTGATAGGAAAGATTGGATCAACCCAAGCAATTGTCCAGTTATACCATAACCCCATATCTTATGCAGAAGGCTGGCCTGCTAGACCCTATCAAATGCTTTGGAGATATCCAGGGCAACAGCTTAAGCTTTGCTGAACTTATCAAGGGCCTGGTATATATACTCAGTGATGGTCGTGAGCTTATCGGCAGTAGACTTGGCAAAGCAGAATCTGTACTGTTTGTCTGAAAATAGTTTATGGGCAGTAAGATGTTGAACTATTTCAGTATTGATAATAGCCTCGGACACTTTTCCGAAAATTCCAAATTATTGCGTTTGAAGTAATTTTTTTTTTAATCATATCACCCCAAGCAAGGCGGTAATGCCACTGATGTGCAGGGGGCTATGTAAGAGTAAAACGATTGGAAAAGAGAAAGCCGGAAACCACATCCTAAACAGGAAACAAGGGATGAGCCTCTTCACCTGCTCAATAGACGTGGGTGGAGTGTGAACCGGGCGATAGTTTAGTCTTAATACTCAAGTTCTGTACCTGAAAAATTCTGTTTGAATATTTAAAATTAAGGTCCAGCTGTAATTTAATAAAGAAATTAAATACAATATTACAGATTGGAGCAAAAGTGAGAACTTCGAGGAGTAATGCCGTTTTTTAAGTAAATGCATGTTACACCAGGTTTGTCCCTCTTTTATTCAGTTTAGAATAAGGAGGGTCAAACTTAATTCTAGTTGGAAAATAGAAAATATTTACATAAAGGATTTTCTATAACATCTTTCTGCTAGGATTGAGGTGCTGTGGGTGATGTATAATGATTTATAGTATGAATGTGTCCACACCCTTTCATTTTTTGGTCTATTGAGTTTCTCTTGTTACATAGAACTAGCAGTATAGCCTGGCGTTGCTTAGGTGTAATAAAAGCTTTAAAACTCATCCATGATCCTGGAGCTCAGACTCAGCCTAAAGAATATTTGTGTGAAGTTTAGTGAGAATCGGGTAAAAATTGTGGATTTGTATAAAGGACATATAGACAGATAAACAGACACACACATAAGCATCTTGCCTTTTATATATATATATATATATATATATAATTGATTTTCTGCACTATTGTAAGAACTGCAACCTTGAAATTTCTGAAGATTGTTTCTTATGTCTTTGTCTATGAGTATATCAAATTTGATTAAAATTGGACCACTCCTTCTATAACCTGATTTTTTTCGGTTATCAATTTTCGATATTTATCGGGAGTATCTCGACACAAAACCTAGCTAAGAACACTTGCAGATGCTTATAGTACAACTGTGCAAATTTTCAAGAAAATCGATTCAGCCGTTTCAGAGTCTATAGGTAACGGACACACACACACACAGACACACACAAACAGACAAAGTTCCATTTATAAATAAGTTTAGTTTGTTGACTTCAGAAAGATTAAAATATGGTTATAACAAAATGACCAGTGTATTTTAGACTTCTATGGAATGGAGAGAAGGTTGAAAACCTAACTAGGCAAATTTCTTTAGATGTGCAGAAATGTTATTTTTCTGCTGACATATGTTTTGCATTTGGTACTAGATTGGTTCTGTCTTCTAGTCATAAGGATGTTCTCCCACCTCATCAAATAAGTTTTATAGTCAATAAGTATGACTGGAGCTGTGGTGTCAGTTACATAAGGAGAACTGCTCAGCAGCTTAATACTAAAATCAAACAGCATTTCCACTGAAAATCAGAAACCATGCACATAATCAAAATGAACTCATCTGCAACAATTAATGTTCCGCAATTTGTGAACGTCTTATAAATAACAAAAAGTATGCTATGGAATTTAATGTGGATTGTTTCACTGTTTTAGTCAATTCACATTCACTTTTCTATTTAAAAGTGCTGGAGTCTATTTACATCAGGTCATGCAAACCTTTACTGTGTAAACAGCAAGAATGTTTGCTGGGCCGTACTGTGATCAGTTTGTAGCAGTTCATTCCCCTTTCCCATCATTGAATAATTCATTTGTCACACATATTACATTTTACTGTAAGTTCTCCTAATTAAAAAACTATGATGTGTAGGAGTGAAACCGATTGATTTTTCTTTTCATTTTTATCCATCATATAATGAGGGATGAAGTTGTAATATTAAAATTATTACCTTCAAAGCAATACTCAAGTTCTGTATATATATATATATATATATATATATATATATTCTAAATTATATTTTAGAACATGTACAAATTTTTTCTATATATCCACTACAAATCGTACATTTGTTCCAACATTGAAACTACAATGTCTCATCAGGTGGTGTAGACAGGAATGATGGTGACAAAGATGAGGATAATAGACTGAATAATGTAAATAGTGTATATATATATATATATATATATATGCAGATGAATAAGAACAAAGAAAATAATTGCAACATTCAAAACATTAATTTAATAACAGTGATCAATATAAAAATAGCGCAAATTATATTTATTATTACTTTAGAACATGTGCAAACTACAAACTACTACAAAATTCTACATTTTTCAACATTGAAAGACATTTTTTCTTTCTTTACTTTCTTCTTCACTTTCTACTCCTTCTGTATCTTTCCTTTTCTTCTTTCTTTTCTTTTTCTTTATAGAAGTACAATTCTTTTTTTTTTAAATACTAAAAGATTTAAGCCCAGACACTGTGTAACCAAGTCAATATCTGTCCGCATTTCACTTCCGGCCAAAATTGATAATTTTTCTCTCTTAGCAATTTCCATTGGCTCTTTCCTCTCTATATTTTCTCATTTATTTTTCTCTTCACTTTATATTTCTTCTGTATCGTTCCCTTTCCTCTTTCTTTTCCTTTTCTTGATTTCCCATCTTATTTTCTGATCCTTTTCCTCTCTTTCTTTTCCACCCTTTTTAATATCTTTTTACCTCGTACAAAGATAAATGAATAAATAAATAAAAAATTCCAAAAATAAAGGAAAGTGGTGTTTTGTTTTAAATTTTTTTTAATAAAAAGTTTCTTACCATCATTACCTGAGGAAACATTGTTCTTTCAATATCAAAACAAATGTACAAATTTTTAGTAGTTTGTAGTTTTCAGATGTTCTAAAGTAATAATTAATAATAAATACATAGAAATATATATATATATATATATATATATATAAAAGATTTTAGATTATTACAATGGGTAATACATATTTCACTGTGTCCTGATGTTATTATTACGGCTTGTCAGACTCAAATGGTACAAAAGTTGGTCCTCAAAATATCCACCCCCCCAAAAAAGTTTCTTTTATTTTGTTTTACATAGACGCTCACATGTCTATATTAGAATAGACATTTGTAATGGTTATTTACGAAAATTTCTCGCTCATTCGAAAAGAACCCCAAAGAAAGAGTAAAGTAAGAATAAAGAAAAGATAGACGAAGATAAAAAGAGAAAAAAGAAAAAAAGAGAAAAAAGAGAAAAGAGAAAAAAGAAAAAGAGAAAAAAGAGAAAAAAGAAAAAAGAGAAAAGAGAAAAAAGAAAAAAGAGAAAAAGAAAAAGAGAAAAAGAAAAAGAGAAAAAAGAGAAAAAAGAAAAAAGAAAAAGAAAAAAGAAAAAAGAAAAAAGAAAAAAGAAAAAAGAAAAAAGAAAAAAGAGAAAAAAGAAAAAAGAAAAAAGAAAAAAAGAAAAAAGAGAAAAAAGAAAAAAAGAAAAAAAGAAAAAAAGAAAAAAGAAAAAAAGAAAAAAAGAGAAAAAGAAAAAAGAGAAAAAGAGTAAAAAGAGAAAAAAAGAAAAAAGAGAAAAAGAAAAAAGAAAAAGAGAAAAAAGAAAAAAGAGAAAAAAAGAGAAAAAAAGAAAAAAGGGGAAACAGAAAAACTGAATAGAAAGCAAGAAGAGAAAAAGAAAGGACAAAGAGATACAATAAAAGGAAATACAGTATCATGAGAAATCAATGTTGACACTATTTATTGTAACAGTGTCTCAAACCTCCTAACTGTTCTCTTAGAAAAACATGGGAAAATTTAACTATGAAATTTAATTTCAAATATACTGGGATATATTTACAGTACAAAAAAATTGTATATCATAATTTTAATACACAGGGGCAACAGTCTGTTTCATGTTAAATGTAATCATCAGACCATTATGAGAACAACGTTTTTTTTAACTTAATTGGAAAATATTTTAAAAAATCTCTGAAGCTGAAGATATTTCACTTATATATATTTGCAAAATGTTTTGACTTATTTAAGACTGGCAGTATAGCCCGGCGTTGCTCGGGTGTAATGAAAGCTTTTAAACTAATTCATGGTCCTGGAGCTCAGACTCTTTGGACGTTGGCACGAAAGACTAAAAAGCAATAGTTGTTTCCAGTTAAAGTGAAACCGTAGACTGAAAGAAAAATGAATGGATGTAAGTCAAATTTTGATTTCCTGGTATCGCTATCAAATAAGTTTTTTTTCATCGTAAACTGAATTTTAAAGGTTAAATAAGTTCTCTGGGTAAATGGTATCATGGCTGAGACTAAGAATTATAATTATACCTACTTAGAGCCAAACCCGAAGCAAAAACTAAAATAAGATGGCTGAAAAAAGTACAGACATACAGGCAGATAAACAGACACACACACAAACATCTTGCCTTTATATATATATATTATCGATTTTCTGCACTGTTGTAAGAACTGCAACCTTGAAACTTCTGAATATCATTTCTTATGTCTTTGTCTATGAGTGTATAAAATTTGATTAAAATCGGTAACCCGATTTTTTCGATTATCGATTTTTGCTATTTATCGGGAGTACCTTGACACAAAACCTAGCTAAGAACACTCGCAGACGCTTATAGTACAACTGTGTAAATTTTCAAGAAAATCGGTTCAGCCATTTTGGAGTCTATAGGTAATGTACACACACACACACATACACATGCACACACAGACAAAGTTTCATTTATAAATAAGTTTAGATTGGATTTTTTTAGCAATATTATTTTCAAGTTTCAATGGACAATTTGTTACTTTCAGAATAGCCTCACTAAATCAAATCATATGAAATGTCAATGTCCTCCTAGATATTATTGCTATTCTAATTCTTCCAGATTTGGTGAAAAATTAGAAATCTTCGGTTTTGATTTGAATGACCTTGTTCAACTGAATTTAATGAATACGCAAATACCCCAAAGCATAATCTTTTTTTAAATTATAGTCAAATGTCTGTAAAATTCATGTAATAGCCCACCATGTGACAGTCAGTGTTGGTTCCTATCACTTTCTCTATCTCAAATATTGAGCACTTTTCTCCAATAAAAAAAAGCAAATTTTAAAAAATATATATCTTTTCTACAAAAATTTTCACAGCTTCTGATCTGACGAGCTTCAATCCCTGGTGCCCTGACTATAAGAATTTACTTGTGCTACTATATTGACATCTAAGTCCCACACTTTTACCTTTAAAATAGTCAAATGTAACCACCACTTCTACTCTAACAGTTTCTTTTCTCACACTTAATTTTTTTTTTTTAATCATTTCACCCCGAGCAAGGTGGTAACGCCACTGTTGTGCAGGGGGCTACATAAGTGTGAAAAGATTGGAAAAGAAAAAAAGCCGGAAACCACATCCTAAACAGGGAACAAGGGATGAGCCTCTACACCTGTTCAATAGACGTGGGTGGAGTATGAACCGGGCAATAGTTTAGTCTATCTACTCCAATTGAAAAAAAAAAGAAATGTGAAAAGATTGGAAAAGAGAAAGCCGGAAACCACATCCTAAACAGGAAACAAGGGATGAGCCTCTACACCTGTTCAATAGGCGTGGGTGGAATGTGAACCGGGCGATTCCCAATGATCTTTTTGAAGATATCTTTTTATCCACACACACACACACACACACACACACACACACACACACACGAAAAATGTAATTTTTGGAACCTTTTTGTTCATTAGGAGTGTAAATAAATAAATGAATAAACTTTTGGAGAACTCAGAGAAGATAATTGGCAGAGAAATCTCAAATTCTCGTTCCAGATGTAAATTCAAAGATGCTGATGAGAAATGCAAAAATCAGGCTTTCCCACCATGGTCTTGTCACTGGTCAGCATCAAAATGGCTTTTTCCAGGGCATCATGATTGCTGACAAGGACAGTATTTCTTGGTAAATACTTGTGTATCTCCTAGCCTCTGTTATCGAGAAGTAGAACAATGCTAATCTTTATGTGGAAGGTGGGTTATTTATTGACTAGCAGAGCTGTCAAAATTACTTTATCAGTTGTTGGTGACCATCCCTTCATGATGTGTTTGGTAACTTTATTTATTCCTACTTTATTTATCCTACTTTATTTATCTGGTAACAGTATCTGTAAAAGCAAACAACTAATTGGATAATAAAAAGGATTTTTTTTTAAATCACACACACATTTTTCTTTTGGCAACTACACGTTTTACTATAGTAATTTATCTACCTTGAGGGGCTCGCAAGCCTTGTATTTGGTAATCTTTAGCATTAAAATTAATTTAATTAAAACGTGTAATTTTTCTATACATTATAGTTCTAGAAAGGGCGTACAACAAAGATTACTTAAGCACTCACTTGAACTATACAGCAAATCAATTAATTCTAAGAAAACTAGAAGTCCTATCAGGATTTATTATTAGTTTTATTACTTGGGGACACAATCTTAACAACATAATATATAAAGTGACACCATGTTGATAGCAGACATTGAAAGAAAACTGTACAAACTTTTAGATTAAAGGAAAGTGAGAAAAAAGGACTAACTATAAATTGTAGGAATTAGCGAGAGGGACAGTTCAAGGTGTGAGTTATGAATTGGAGACGTCAGAATCAAGCAAGTACACAAATTTAACTACTTGGGAAATGTTATACATACAGAATATGTCATCCCAAAATCTGAAGGCAAATTAAAATGGCAAAAGATGCTTTCCGAAACTAAGCAAAGTATTGAGAAACAGAAAAGATTCATTAAAGACAAAGAAGAGAATACGAAACTGTTATGAAATATCAATCTTCCTCTATAGCAGTGCAATGCTGAACAGGTGAAGAGATGACTTGAGGTAACTTAATTGTGGTTCTACAGAAGGATACTGAGAATACCATGACTTGAACATGTGAGCCTCAAGGAAAGTTTAAGAAAAATGAAAACAAAAAGGACATTCTTCTTCATTTGTCAGAATGCTGTTATTCACTGCCGTATAGGAGATTAATTTAACACTTCTACATTTTCTTTGTTTATAATGATATTTTTCTGTTTTAATACTTTACATTTCTGTACCCCACTTGATTTTGACGTCCTCAATGTGTAGATAAAACAGCGGTGCTGCCTCTTTTGATGACAACCATTCACCCCTCATTCTTTTTTTATTTCTTTCAAAGTTAATAGCCTTTTCATCTAGTTTTTCTTTACTGCCTTGTCTCAGAGTTTTACTTGATCAATCCTTTTTTTCCACATAATTGTTCTTTTAGCCATATATTTGCTAATAAATATTAATAGTGAATTTAGAAATTATTTTCGCCAGGCACCACTTTGGCAACCTTGAATATGAATGATATAAATGGATTTTTAATTGCTTCTTTGGTTAAAAAAAAAAAAAAAAAAAAAGGTGGAGCTGAAAACAACAAAGATTGGTAGCTGGGACAAGAGATGAGACCAGAGACAAGGATAGAAAAACAAACGCCGAGTCTTGCCATGTTTCAATAATTAGACAGATGTGACTTCCAGGTGTTAAAATGGAATCTAAACACATACACGCTATTCTTTGTTTATAGAATAAACAAGTGGTAGAGTTAGAATTTTTCTGAGAGCTCCAGCAAATTATATAATTGGTACAATCAATTCTAAAGACTATTAGTCACATTGGAATATTAATTTTCTGTGCTTTTGGCTGACTATATAATATGGATGTGCATTGTGTTGCAGTGGATATTGGCTCAGAACGAGAAAGCATCAAGCTGAGTTCAAATTTCAGCTGAATTTGTTGCATTCATTTATGCACAAATACCTTTGAGTAAGCTATTAATTTGTATCTTCTCCTTCCAGCTGTGGGTTAAATAGCAGAACGAGTCGGATTGCATAGCAACCAGTCAACCACAGAAAGTAATAACAACCTACTGCAGAAAAATCTTCTGTCCAGTCAGTCATGTTTCTTTCAAGACATGATCGTGCAACCGTGTATCATGTATAGCACTTAACTGACTAATATAATATAGGTATAGTGGGGTGATATTTGTAAAAAAGACAACAGCATTAGATATTGTTATGTCGTGAGTAAGAATCAATAACTCAACAACAGGAATAGGTTAATTGTTGTATTCCATGAAAATAGTATTTACAAAGGTTATTAGTATCCAATACAAGAATAAAGGTTAATCGTCTCAACCGTCATAAGACGTAGTATGAGCAATGGGTACTTCCGGGTCGTCACCGGAAGTCTACGACTGACTTGTCGATCGGCTGCTCGGCACACTCTCCTCACGTAGACGCCACCATTACTTTACATAGTAATGGAATAGTCCATTATAGCCGAATAGGTGCGGGCATCCCAACAGATATTTTGAAGGTTTTTTGACAAGGTGTGGTATAAAGGGTTGATACAGAAACTATCTCACTTGTCTGTTGTGGCACTTGAGGGCTTCCTTACTTTACTCAGTTCAACAGTAGCAGCAACAGAAGTAATCAGCAGGGTACAACAGGATGTCCCAGAGGTCATAAAAATGTTAACAGAGCTGTATTCCAACTCTTTTCTAGTTTTCCTTTTCAGTGGCCTCTACCTTCAAGGCCTGCTCTTTCCTATTTTTTATTTACAGCAGTCACAACCTGCAAGCCTAACTTGAAGAGATACACTCAGCCGTTTCTACAAAAGAAAAGGCCTGTCCTAGCAGTTTCCTCACTCAGATTTCTCATTCCTTCCATGAGAACAAGAAGAACAAAAAAAATCTACTTAAGAACGTTGTTAACTGGGAAACCCTACTTTTTTCTCCCACAAAATGTTGCTATTCTGCACTCTCTTTCAACCAAATATATAAGCTGTTGAACAGTTATTTCAAGACTTGTGTTTTGTTCATTCCACAGTCACTGCTAAGCAGTACATGCAATCGAGACAAATTTCTTATTTTACTCCATAAACTTTCTAGCTACAGAATCATTGGAAGAGTTTTCTCAATTATCAAGCCTATTCTAATGATAATCAGAACCGTATCAAATAAGACTTGTGTTTTGTTCATTCCACAGTCACTGCTAAACAGTACATGCAATCGAGACAAATTTCTTATTTTACTCCATAAACTTTCTAGCTACAGAATCATTGGAAGAGTTTTCTCAATTATCAAGCCTATTCTAATGATAATCAGAACCGTATCAAATAAGACTTGTGTTTTGTTCATTCCACAGTCACTGCTAAGCAGTACATGCAATCGAAACAAATTTCTTATTTTACTCCATAAACTTTCTAGCTACAGAATCATTGGAAGAGTTTTCTCAATTATCAAGCCTATTCTAATGATAATCAGAACCGTATCAAATAAGACTTGTGTTTTGTTCATTCCACAGTCACTGCTAAGCAGTACATGCAATCGAGACAAATTTCTTATTTTACTCCATAAACTTTCTAGCTACAGAATCATTGGAAGAGTTTTCTCAATTATCAAGCCTATTCTAATGATAATCAGAACCGTATCAAATAAGAGAAACCACATTAGTTAATGACTACAAAGAACAGCAACAACTAAAATGTATAGCACATGTAACTTGAAGAAAAAATAATGATATAATCAAGATGTTAACATTTCACACTACTTCAAATAAAAGGTTAGGAAAATTACAGAATCACAAACAAATCAGTCAGTTAAGTGCCATACGTGATACATGCTTGGGCGATCATGTCTCGAAAGAGACATGACTGACTAGGCAGAAGATTATCCCGCAGTAGGTTGCCATTGCTTTCTGAGGTAGACTGGTTACCGACCAAGGCTATAGAACCCAATCTGTCCTGTTATTTAACCCATAACTGGAAGGAATAGATAGATTAATACCTTTTCCAAGGGTATTTGCGCGTAAGTGAATGCAAGGAATTTTACTGGAATTCGAACTCAGCTTCCTGATTTCTCAAACAAATAACTGTACCAAATAGCAAGAACCACATCAATCAAGGACTTTCAACAGCAGCAACAACTAAAATGGATAGCACATGTAACTTGAAAAGAAAATAATGATATAATCAAGATGTTAACATTTCACACTACTTCAAATAAAAGGTTAGGAAAATTACAGAATCACAAACAAAAAACTGTACCAAATAACAAAAACCCCATCATTTGAGGACTTTCAACAGCAGCAACAACTAAAATGGATAGCACATATAACTCAAAAAGAAAATAATGACATGATCAAGTTGATGGAATTCCACATTACTTCAAACAAAAAGTTAGAAAGGAAACCCTCATTAGTACTGGATAGAGCAATAACAGATACAAACTTAAGAAACCTATTTTTCTGAAAAGTTGTTTTAAGATACAAAAGTTTGAATCAAATGTTGTACTAGCCATTTGATCGAAAATTAAAATTACTAGCTGCTTGAAAGTTGAAAATTCCTTGTAAAAAATGGCTAATATTAGTATTACTAATATCATTATGGTCTTACATGTATACATTAGCTGAATTTTATTGGATAATTTTTACTGTGTTTTATCTGTAATATATATAAAGTTTTGGGTCATGTGTATTGACACAGAAAGATCTTATATTGAAAAATAAATATAGGTTGTGTAAAATAAATACTTATTAGACAACTGACATGTTTTCATGTTTGTGCAGGGAGAGTGTGAGAATTTCAGAAAATAAATAGGGTATGTTGTTGGTTTTAATGCTTGCTCCCACAAATTTATACTTTAGAAAGGCTTTTTGAAATGTATAAAGAAATTATAAGGACATATATAAGGGCAAGTCAAAAATTATCTGCACTTTAGCCATAATATATCTTTAGGTTTGTCACACTTCCTTCTGTTCATGTGTGCTTATAGTCTGTATTATTGTCATCACAGGATTTAGGTTTGATTGCACCAGTTTTATTGCTGCTGTTACAATGTAAACATGGCTGCTCCACTAGCAGTGTGTACCAAGTGTATACTTCCTCGATCACTGCAACCTTAACCTTTTCAAATTTAGAGTTAACCATTATCTTCCCCACATATCCTCACAAACTGTTATCCTTACCTCTTACTCTTTAACCTTTTACCTCGAGTGTCTCTTGAGCCTTGTACAGGGTGAACATTATTGTAAAAAAACATCTTTTTAAAAAAATTTAATTAAAAAATGCAAAAATAGGGTCATCCTACAGAAGGATATGATAGATTTTCTACGGCTTATCAACCCTTTGCAGGTTATTTAAAGCCAGAAAATATTTTTAAATTCTAAGAATTTTTTCTTTTAAAGATAATAATGATTTAGTGACACAAAGCTTACTAATTAACCCATAGCTGGGAGAAGGAGTGAATTCATATCTTTCTCCAAGGGTATTTGCATGTAAGTGAATATAACGAAGAACCCAACTGGAATTGGAACTTGGCTATCCGAGTAATTATCCATTATACCATCTGCACATCCAAGCTTACAGCCCCTGGTATTCCCAAATGGTCACCCATCAAGGTACTGACCAAGTTTGATATTCTTTAACTTCAGTGATCATACAAGAACTGAAAATCCGTGAAGATATGATATAAACAATGGACAATAAGTGCTTTTCGTAATCAACAGCATAGCAATCTACCAATTTCCAACATAGAGTTTTGGAGATCAAAAATGCAGCATGATTTGGGACATCTTCAATAGTATAAATTGATTGATACCAACTTGGCAGCTCGGCTGCAGACGCTATTTCACCGGCATGACGTGGCTTCCCTGTGTCTCTTCTGTAAATAATTTCACGGCTTCTGCTCCAATGAACTTAGATCACTGGTGCCCCCAGGTATGAAATTATATGAGCCACTAGATTAGCTACTAGGTCCCACCCTTTTACAGTGAAACTGATAAAATGTAACTGCAATTTCTACTCTAACAGCTTCTTTTCACGAACTTCCTACATGTGGAATTCCCTTCTATATACTTGCTTCCTTGACAGCTACAATCTCCAGGAATTTAAATATATGGTCAATAGACATCTCTTATCTCACTAACTCGCATACATTTTCTCGAGCTCTTTTTTCCATCTACTCCACTCCCATTCTCGCTATTCTTATCTGTCTATTATCCTCCTTCTGACATTTCTTATAACAACCCCTTTTTCTCATCACTATCCCCTATGTAACCCCCTTCACAACAGTGGCAGTAGAATGCCTTGCTTGGGGTGAAATGATTAAAAAAAATCTTCTGAAATTGTTGATCATGTTCATGACCACATGAGTTGGATTTATAATTCATGAAGAATTGTATTTGCCGAAAATGTCAGATAAAATTTGCAGCAAAATATTGGAATGCCAACCAGAAAATATATTATTTGGAAACCGGAAACCTTCTAAGTTGGTCATGCAGTATTTTTATTAATTTAATCAAGATATTGGATTAATACCATTCTCAAGGGCATTTGTATGTATGTCAATTCAACAAAGTCAACTGGAATTGAATTCGAATTGGGAAGCCATGTTGGGAATTCCAGTTGAATCTGTAACATTCACTTACATCCAAATACCCTTGGAAAAGGTATTAATCCATCCCTCTTCCCTCTAGCTGTGGGGGGAGAAGATTTGATTCTATAGCTTTGGTTAGCAACCAGTCTATGACAGAAATAATTGTCAATCTACAGCGGGAAAATCTTCTACCAAGTCAGTCATGTCTCAAAAGAGATATGATCGCCCAAGTGTGTATCACGTATGGCATTTAACTGACTGACGAAATCAAGATGTTACCATTCCACACTACCAAAAACAAAAGGTTTGGAAGGAAACTCTAATCAATACTAGAAAGAAAATAACAGTTACTGGACACAAGAAACACATTTTTCTGAAAAACTGTTTTGCAAAAATAACATTTGATAAATTTTAACCAACAGTAACATTGTTCGGTCAGTGAATGTCAAATGTTACAATTATTATTACCAGTGATAATCTTTTGTTACATTACTGGAAGTTAGCTCAAACAATGCAATAGTTTTGGAGGAAAAATGGGCGGGGGTGATCACAATTGCATACTAAGGTTCTCCCAGAATAAAGCCCTACGGTAACAGTTCTCAGCGTCACATTGCTGTTGTTGACTTCATCCTTTTGCCCCTTCTATTACACTCCTTTCTTGTTACTGGCTATTTTACGCTCTCACACCTTGATTGAGCACTTTAGAAAAATAGTAGACTTTCATAAACAGTAGCTACTCTGGCATGTACGCATCACTCATTCAGTGAAATGAATTAGAGCGTTCTAGCTATTGGGCGCGTATAATGATATTGCGCTAAAAAGTCTGCCTACTTCCACCGAACGCCCATAGCCCAGGGGTAGAGTCGCCGACTGATGCCATTTTGGTCGGGTTTCAATCCTGGGTAAAAAAAGCAATCGGAGTCTAACCATACTGATGAGCTGTGATACGGCGAAACAGATCTGTCTGCGGATAATAATATATATATAAACCATTTCAACCCAAGCAAGGCAATCATGCCACTAAGACACCTGGAGTTATTGAGAGTGAACAAAAAGGAGAAAATTTTAGTGAGAAAAATGGACAATAAAAGAACAAAGTTTAGGAAAACAGAAGATGATGATTAGCATTACATTTAATATTTTTAGATTGTAGAAGTCATGGAAGCAAGATGCTGGCTTGTATGCAATTATTTAAATCCTCTATGCAGTAAATCCAGGATATTCTTTTAAACTTTACTGTTAAATGTAATATAAAGAATTGGCCTTAAAAGAAAAAAAAATTTTAAAAAAAAAGCAAGTGAAATTGCAGAAAGTTGATTTCTTTATGCAGGAAAATACACCAGTTCACAACTCACATAAAATTCTGTGACTTTCATTAGTCCTCTAAAATAGCCATACATTGACCAATCAAAACCAAACTTTGGGGGAAACGTGCAAGCGAGTAAAGGAATACAAAATAAAGTTGGTTTTACTAGTGTACATAGCTTAGTACAATAAAAAGTGTTTTATCATTTAACATACAAAATACTCCCACTATTTTAAAAACAATTTAATGGCTAAGATAACAAATACTTATTCAATAAAAATGCAATATTGTTTTTTGCATAATTTTTCCTTATGTTTTTATATACAAGAATTCAGTTTCCATTTTGACCTGCATCTGAGGGAACTATAAAAAAAATCACAAGGACAAATGCTTAAAAATGTTGGAATTTGGCTCTAGAAGGAAATATTTATGTATAACCAGTTGTATTTCGCTTGCTCAAGAAATCCTAAAAATTTATTCTTTGCTGTTATAAAAAAAATAAATTTTATTAAATAATATTGTTTACCATAAAATTTTATAAAATTAACTTATTCATCTGCAAAGTAAAGTTTTTCAAAGTATTTTCCAAAAAAGTTTACATTCCAGTTGAATTCACTGCATTCACTTATGTGCAAGTACCACTGGGAAAGGTATCATTCTGTCCCTCCAGCTATAGGTTAAATAGCAGGACAGATTGGGTTCTATAGCTTTGGCTGGTAACCAGTCTACTACAAAAAGTAATGACAACCTACTGACAGAAAATCTTTTGCCCAGTCAGTCATGTCTCCTTTGAGATATGATTACCCAATCATGTATCATGTATGGCACTTAACTGATTTTCCAAACTAATCAACTTATTCAAATTTCATTCATCTGTTTGCATAATTGAATGCAATTTAGAGTTTGTAAATCTCGACAAAAAAACTCTTATCAATAACTTCAACAATACTAAATAGTGAGGTGTACGGTTAGGTCTTGAAGGCTGTCACAATGCGTTTAGTAAAATAAAGGAAGGTAAAGAAGTTGTTGGGTATTACCTATTTATTATCGATTAATATTTCAAGATCAAAATCTCATCTTCAGAATGGTACGAGAGCTTGTGTTCGAGTTCGTGCCTTTCAATGAATGGTCATTTCTGGCTGCTGCAGCTGTCACTAATTGTCGTAAGTGCATGTGTGTATGCATAAGTGTATTAGAGCATGATTGTGTGTGTGTGTGTGTGTGTGTGTGTGTGTGTGTGTGTGTTTATGGTATATATATATGTGTGTGTGTGTGTGTGATTGATAGTTGGGGCCTTTTTACATTCTGATGATATCAGTTTGCTTTAATATGTGGTTTATCTAAGTATGCATTGACCTGACCGTTAGATTGACTTTTGCCAAAGTGGAAGAGGGCTTTGTTTTATGACTGGCATTATATCTATCTGCTTTAACTGCTTTAAACTTTATTTTATTTTATTTTATATATTTATTTATTTTTTTAATTATTTTGTTTTATTTGTTTATTTTATTTTATTTTATTTGTCTATTAATTTTTTTCCCTTTTATGATCATTTTATATATATACATATATACCTATATACCTTTTATGGTATTATGTGTTCATGTGCATGTGTGTATATAGATATGTGTGTGTGTATGTGTTTCAGTGTATAGTGTGTTGTAGTATATATGTATATGTGTGTGTGTGTGCATGTCAAGACACATCAGCATATTGCTAAAATATTCCTTCGTTGCAAATGCTATCATCAAGTACATGCCTTCAGCCACTTACAAGTTAAGCGGGTATTTATATGGACACCCACATCACAAGAGAATGTGACATAAGGTGAGAGTTTAATGTGGGATTTGCAGAATGCCATACAAAAATTGCTCAAGTCACCTCGGCCTTTCTCTTTTTGGGGACACATCAGATGCCAGGATAAAATAGGGCCCAAAAAGTTCAACTCACAGATTTTAACATCGCAAACTCACTATTGCTCAAGAGCCAAAAAACATCGGTCAGGTCAATGCATACTTAGATAAACCACTTATTAAAGTGGACTGATATCATCAAACTGTAAAAAGGCCCCAACTATCAATCACACGCACAGATATATATATATATATATATATATATATATATATATATATATATATATACCATAAACACACACACACATACATACATACCCTAACACACTTACACATACACACACGCACTTACTACAGTTAATGACAGCAGCAGCAGCAGCCAGGAATGACCATTCATTGAAAGGTATGAACTCAAACACAAGCTCTCCTACCATTCTGAAGATGAGATTTTGATCTTGAAATATTAATGTACAATAAATAGATAATACCCAACAACTTCTTCAACAAGAAAATCAACAGCTTTTATTGAGGAGGTAAATTTTACGATTAATCACGCTAGTTGAAGAGGATAGAAAAAATAAATAATTACCATATGTGAAGCAGTAATTACCTAGGATTTTTTTTCTTTCATGTTCTTTGGCAAACTGTGCCCAGGACACAAACTCTTTTTTGGGGTAGATGATTTTCTTGTTTGCCGCAGAAGGTATTTTGAAGGTATTTTGAAGTCGAACAATTTTCAGAAGAACTAATTAGCTCATTCAGAATACCATAATTTGCTGCATCAATTAACGAAAGTGTCAAAGTAAAAGCAGCAAGAGAAACTCCAGAAAGATGTTTTTTTTTTCAGAATAATACACCTGTTCACAGATCTTGCAAGCCAATGGATGCTTTATAGAATTCTGTGATTGAGTACATAGATCGTCCACCCTAATCATCAGTCAGTCAGTTAAGTGTCATACGTGATACACGCTTGGGCGATCATGTCTCGAAAGAGACATGACTGACTGGGCAGAAGATTATCCCGCAGTAGGTTGCCATTGCTTTCTGCGGGAGACTGGTTGCCAGCCAAGGCTATAGAACCCAACCTGTCCTATTATTTAATCCATAACTGGAGGGAAGAGATGGATTAATACCTTTCCCAAGGGAATTTGTGCATAAGTGAATGCAAGGAATTCAACTGGAATTCTAACTTGGCTCTCCAATTTCTTGTTCCAAGTCGATATCCATTGGACCACAACGCACATCCTAATCATCAGACCTTGCTCTATTAGACTAATTCTTATTTCCCAGCCTTAAAAAGAGTTTGAAAAGTTGAAATCTTTTAATGATTCAGAGATTTATATCAGCAGCAGAACAGTGTTTCAATGGCCAAACATCAGAATTTGGGGGTGGGGTTAAGAAAACTTGATAAATGATGTGCCAAGTGTGTTGAACAGCAGTTTGAACATATGGAATAACACATTTTTTTCTTTTTCTATGTGTCATGTCCTTTCAGGCCATGGGTGATCATGACCTCCCATGTCTCTCTATCCCTAGTGGCTATTAGCAAACTTTCTCCTGTTACCCCACTCACACCCCATTCTGCCATCCACTTGCTCAGGCTCGTCAAGTATGTTACATACTGCTTTCCCCTTCCCTTCTTTCCCGCTATCTGACCTCTGAGTATCAGATTTTCCAAGCCCTCTTTCCTCATTACATGCCCCAAGTAACTTTAGCTGTCTTTTCCTGATGTTCAGTATTAATTTTCTTTTCATTTCTATTCTTTTAAAAACCTCACCATTGCTCATATGCTTCATCCAAGATATTCACAGCAACCTTCTCTAGAAGCACATTTTAGTTGCTTCAAGTTTTTCCTTCATCTTTGATGAAATTGTTCCGCATTTACTGCCATTCTGAAGAATAGACCTCACATAGCAATCCAGCACTGTTCAAATATTTTTAATGGATACCCATATTTGAGTCAGTCAATCAGTTAAGTGCCATATGTGTTACACACTTTAGGTGATCATGTCTCGAAAGAGACATGACTGACTGGGCAGAAGATTATCCCACAGTAAGTTGCCACTGCTTTCTGCGGTAGATGGTTACCAGCCATAGCTATATAATTTGTCTTACTATTCAACCCATAGCTGGAGGGAGAAGAGATGGATTCATTCCTTTCCCAAGCGTATTTATGCATAAGTGAAGGCAAGGAATTTAACTGGAATTTGAACTCAGCACCCTGATCTCTCATTCCGAGTCGATATCCATTACACCACAATGCACATCCTGACTGATTTGAGTAGATATTATTTATTAAACAGTATGTTTATGCAAATTTTATCGACTGGCTTGAATATTTAAGAAATCTTATTAAAAGAAAATTATGCACTTGTTGGCAAGATTAAAACTTGTGCTCACCTTGGCAGGAAGAAACCATCATTAGATCTGCACTGCTTATACAAATCAAACAAAGTTGAATTGTGTTTTTTTAAACACAAATATCTCTCTAATCTTGAATCATTCATATCTGCTCAGTTTTGTATCCTAATGTAAACAAAGAAATTATTAAAGAACTAATAGATTTTTTTAGTAATATGATAGATTTTATTACTTAATGGTTCTAGGTCATTCACTAATATGCTTGGTTCACTCATATATCTAATGATATTAAATCATAAAGAATTAGCAGGAGAATATGAAGGATACAGTGGTAATGAAAAAAGCTATGATAGCAAGAGTTAAAGTATGTATTAAAGTGAAATAAAATGCTTCAAGATGCAGGTATTAATGCAAGGTTAACATCTAATAAAAGAAAAAAGAACCAAGAAAGAAGTTGAAGTTATTTTAAGTTTCCTTCAAGAAGAAATTTTTCACGTTGAAGCATATCCTATTTTCATGTGAAAAACAAAACGAAACATTTCAGGTTATTGAGTTGAACTTCCTATTTAGGCAACCAATGAAATAATTGAAATTATTTATTTACATATTACATCTCCCGATTCTTTTGTCCTTTTAATATTACGCATTAAGTAGATGCTAGATTTAACAAAAACAAGAAACAAAAAAAAGCTACATTACTAAATAATTACGCAAAAGTTAAGAGGCCAAAACTGAGACCTCAACAAGGATGTGTAACAAATGAGAAAGGAAGCTCGTACATACACAAGGATGTAACAATGGAGAAAGGAAGCTCACATATCAACAAGGCCAACATGGAGACAAACAGAAAGAAAGCCTGTATATCAATATGATGTGACAATGAGAAAGGAAGCCCGATGAATAAACAAGGATGGGACAATGAGAAAGGGAAGTCAGTATATCAACAAGGATGTGACAATGAGAAAGGAAGCCTGTACATCATGTCGAAGGATGTGACAATGAGAAAGGAAGCCTGTATATCAACAAGGATGTGACAATGAGAGAGATGCTTGCATATCAACAAGGATGTGACAATGAGACAGATGCCTGTATATCATCAAGATGTGACAATGAGAGAGATGCCTGTATATCAACAAGGATGTGACAGCGAGAGAGATGCCTGTATATCAATGTATGATGGGACAATGAGAGAGATGTCAGAGTACTGTCAACAAGGATGTGACAATGAGAGAGATGCCTGTATATCAACAAGGATGGACAATGAGAGAGATGCTCTGTATATCAACAAGGATGAAGAATGAGAAAGAAGCCATATCAACAAGGATACAATGAGAAAGGAAGCTCGTACATCAACAAGATGTGAAAGAATGAGAAAGGAAGTCAGCATATCAACAAGGATGTAACAATGAGAAAGGAAGCCTGGTATATCAACAAGGATGTGACAATGAGAGAGATGCCTGCATTTCAACAAGGATGTGACAATGAGAGAGAGATGCCCATATCAACAAGGATGTGACAATGAGAGAGGAGATGCCTGTACATCAATGAAGAAGGCACAAATGAGAAAGGAAGCCTGCATATCAACAAGGATGTAACAATGAGAAAGGAAGCTCTGCATATCAACAAGGATGTAACAATGAGAAAAGGAAGCCTGTATATCAACAAGGATGTAACAATGAGAAAGAAGCTGTATATCATCAAGATGAAGCAATGAGAAAGGAAGCCTGTATATCAACAAGGATGTAAAACAATGAGAAAGGAAGCCTGCATATCAACAAGATGTAACAATGAGAAAGGAAGCCTGTATATCAACAAGGATGTAACAATGAGAAAGGAAGCCTGTATATCAACAAGGATGTGACAAAATGAGAGAGATGCTCGTACATCAACAAGGATGTGACAATGAGAAAGGAAGCCTGTATATCAACAAGGATGTGACAATGAGAGAGATGCCTGTATATCAACAAGGATGTGACAATGAGAGAGATGCCTGTATATCAACAAGGATGGACATGGAGAGAAATGCCTGTGTATCACAAGAGGTGAGATAATGAGAGAGATGCCTGTATATCAACAAGGACAAAGACAAACAGAGAGATGCGTTCGTGTATCAGCAAGGATGTGACAATGAGAGAGATGCCTGTATATCAACAAGGATGTGACAACAGAGAGATGCCTGTATATCAACAAGGATGTAACAATGAAAAGAAGCTCAGCATATCAACAAGGATGTAACAATGAGAAAGCAAGCCCATATCAACAAGGAAGCAATGAGAAAGGAAAGCCTGTATCAACAAGGATGTAACAATGGAGAAAGGAAGCCTGTATATCAACAAGGGGATGTGACAATGAGAAAGGAAGCCTGTATATCAACAAGTGACAAGCCAATGAGAAAGGAAGTCATATATCAACAAGGATGTGACAATGAGAAAGGAAGCCTGTATATCAACAAGGATGTGACAAAATGAGAGAGATGCCTGTATATCAACAAGGATGTGAGAACAGAGAGATGCCTGTATATCAACAAGGATGTGACAATGAGAAAGTTAGCCTGGGACATCAACAAGACAACAATGAGAAAGGAAGCCTGTATATCACCAAGGATGTGACAATGAGAGATGCCTGTATATCAACAAGGATGTACAACAGGAAAAGGTGCTCATATCAACAAGGATGTAACAATGAGAAAGGAAGCCTGTATATCAACAAGGATGTGGCAACAGAAATAAAGCCTGTATATCAACAAGGATGTAACAATGAGAAAGGAAGCCTGTATATCAACAAGGATGCAATAAATGAGAAAGCAAGCCTGTATATCAACAAGGACAAAATAATGAGAAAGGAAGCCTGTATATCAACAAGGATGTAACAATGAGAAAGGAAGCCTGTATATCAACAAGGATGGCAACAATGAGAAAGGAAGCCTGTACATCAACAAGGATGTGACAATGAGAGAGATGCTCTATACCAACAACAGATGACAATGAGAGAGGTGCCTGTATATCAACATGTAACAATGAGAGAGATGCCTGTATATCAACAAGGATGTGACAATGAGAGGGATGCCTGTATATCAACAAGGATGTGACAATGTGAGGGATGCCTGTATATCAACAAGGATGTGACAATGAGAGGGATGCCTGTATATCAACAAGGATGTGACAATAGGGATGCCTGTATATCAACAAGGATGTGACAATGAGAGGGATGCCTGTATATCAACAAGGATGTGACAATGAGAGAGTTGCCTGTATATTGTTTTTTTTTTAATCATATCACCCCGAGCAAGGCGGTAACACCACTGATGTGCAGGGGGCTACATAGGAGTGAAAAGATTGGAAAAGAGAAAACTGGAAACTGCATCCTAAACAGGAAACAAGGGATGAGCCTCTTCACCTGTTCAATAGACGTGGGTGGAGTGTGAACCAGGCGATAGTTTAGTCTATCTACTCCAATCAACAAGAATGGTACAATGAGAGTGAAGCCTGTATATCAACAAGAATTTGATAATGAGAGAGAAGCCTGTATATCAACAATGATGTGATAATGAAAGAGAAGCCTGCAACAATGGTATGGCAATGAAAGAGAAGCCTGTATATCAACAATAATGTGGCAATGAAAGGAATGCCTGTATATCAACAAAAATTTGATAATGGTAGAGAAGTCCCTATATCAACAAGGATGTGACAATGAGAAAGGATGAAAGGGTCCAACAGTTAGGGAAGACCTTTCCATCACAACGAGGATGTGGCAATAATTGAGGTTCCCTACATGTTCACATGAATGCTGCCAGGAATGGGCATCATGGCATGACAACAAGCACATCACAATGAGGGTAAACTCTTGTGCATCAACATAGATGCAACAACAAAGAGGTATTCCTGTATGTGAACAAGATTGCAGCAATGAGGTAGGAACTGCATGTGACCACTTGTGTGTCAACAAGGACAGGTCAACAATGGTGGGCTTCTGTGTGTCAACAAGGATTCAGCAATGGGAGAGGATCCACACATGGTAACAATTATGCAACTGCAGGGGAGTAAGAAGTACACAATAACAAGGATAGACAAGGGAGGATAATGCTTAGTAGAAAACTATTCTCATGAATTTAAAAGTAAATGAGAGTGAGACAACATAGAAACCCTTACCTGAAATTTACATATTACAATTTCAAGAAACATGCTCTGGCTGCACAGGTAATTATATTGATAGCCAAAATTTAATCCATATGAATCCACTAATCAGTTTTTATAAATTAATAAGTATTTGATACAAATTTCTTGAAAATTTAAGTTATTGTGAATCTAAAAATCAGTGAACAACTGTAATCAGATATTTTTTGGGAACCACATAGTGGCACGTGTACATGGGTCAAGTGAAGAAAAACTTCTACTAACCCCTTGGAACTTTCCCATTTTTTTTTTTTAATCATATCACCCCGAGCAAGGCGGTAACACCACTGATGTGCAGGGGGCTACGTAATAGTGAAAAGATTGGAAAAGATAAAGCCAGAAACCACATCCTAAACAGGGAACAAGGGATGAGCCCCTTGACCTGTTCAATAGACATGGGTGGCATGTGAACCAGGCAATAGATAGATCTATCTACTCCAATTGAAAGAAAAACAAAGTGAGAAGATTGGAAAAGAGAAAACCGGAAACCACATCCTAAACAGGGAACAAGGGATGAGCCTCTACACCTGTTCAATAGACATGGGTGGCATGTGAACCGGGCGATAGATAGATCTATCTACTCCAATTGAAAGAAAAACAAAGTGAGAAGATTGGAAAAGAGAAAGCCGGAAACCACATCCTAAACAGGGAACAAGGGATGAGCCTCTACACCTGTTCAATAGACATGGGTGGCATGTGAACCGGGCGATAGATAGATCTATCTAATCCAATTGATGGGTTCTTTCTACCACCAGGTATTAAACATACCCACCACCCACATAAGCTTTAATTTGAGAAACAAAACCAACAGAGGTTAAAGTTTTCTTTTGTTTCATAACTATTTGGCCTCCTTCATCTTTGTACCAAGAAAGACATTTCTTTCCTGGTGGGAGATGAAGGAATTCACAATTTCACTCTTGAAATAGTGAAAAGAATTGTATTCCGAATGTACTTTTCTTACTCCAATAAACTATTGTTACTTGTTGCCGACTTCAGTTTGTTGTTTAAATTTTCTTTTGGTGAGAACAGAATAACAAAGGGATGAGATGCTGTAAAGTAGAACTCATCCAACCCACTTACTACCGTAATCACCAACGGATGTTGTGGCGATAATTAAACAGAACAACACTGGTAGAAATATTTGACTGCTGGGGGTCGGGTGAATGTTGAAAAGTACATTTTTATTAATTTAATTTTTATTCTATATTTATTTATTTATTTATTAGGTTGTTTTTATCATTTCACCCCAAGCAATGTAATAAATTGTCATTTATATTTTTATTTTCGTGTTTTTATAACACTCATACATGTTAAGAAAACAAAAATAAAAATATTTTACATTCTATACTTAAAAAGGTTTCTTGCCTTTTGCTTTGTTTCAAGATTTTTTTATACTAGCAGTATAGCCCGGCATTGCTCTGGTGTAATGAAAGCTTTAAAACTAATCCATGGTCTTTGGACGTTGACATGAAAGACTCAAAAGCAATAGCTGTTTCCAGTTAAAGCGAAACCGTAGACTGAAAGAAAAATGAATGGATGTAAGTCAAATTTTGATTTCCTGGTATCGATATCAAATAAGTTTTTTTGTCATAAACTGAATTTTAAAGGCTAAATAAGTCCTCTGAGTAAATGGTATCATGGCTGAGACTAAGAACTACAATTATACCTACTTAGAGCCAAACCCGAAGCAAAAACTAAAATAAAAGGGCTGAAAAAAATACAGACATACAGACATACACACAAACATCTTGCCTTTTATGTATATATATTATCAATTTTCTGCACTATTGTAAGAACTCAACCTTGAAACTTCTGAATATCGTTTCTTATGTCTTTGTCTATGAGTGTATCAAATTTGATTAAAATCGAACCACTACTTCTATAACCCGATATTTTCGATTATTGATTTTCAATATTTATTGAGGGTACTTAGACACAAAACCTAGCTAAGAACACTCACAGACACTTATAGTACAACCGTGTAAATTTTCAAGGAAATCGGTTCAGCCATTTCGGAGTCTATAGGTAATGGACACACACACACACAGACACACATACACACATACACAGACAAAGTTCCACTCATAAATAAGTTTAGATAATTGTTTCACCATCAGCAAGCTAAGAATGCCTCTGGTGCACAGAGGGCTACAGTGAGAGAAAAGAAAGAAAAAAAACAGACGAAAAAATCAAGGTAGAGATGATGTAAAAAAAAAAAGATATAAGAAAGATGGAAATCACTGAGATAGATTATGGTAATTGATGTTGCATTTAAATTTTTGGAGATTGTAGCTATCAATAGCAAGTATTTTCAAGGGAATTCAACAGGTGAGAAGAGCAAGAAAAGAAACTGATAGAGTAGAAGTATGAGATGAGATTTGATTATTTTAATGGTAAAAGGTGGGACCCAGATGTCAATGTAGCAGCATGAGTAAATTCATGTTGTTGTAGAACCAAGGAAAGAAGCTCATCAGAGCTGAAACCATGAAAATATTTGTAAAAGAGACAGAAGGAAGCCACATCCCATCAATGAAAAGGTGACTGAAGTTGATCTGCTAAATTGGGACCAATTATGTTGCAGATCCTCGTTTGGATTTTGCCAAGAACCCAAAGATGAATGGTGATTCAAAACTACAACAGTTATTCAAGATGACTCAGGTTTATATAAATAAGGTATATCACTGACATGCCCTCCATCAGACTGGGTGTCATGATAAGAGTGTTGGGCTTCATATATTCATACCGCGATATCCCTTTGTTGTATTATTACTGTTTCACTCAATGCTAATAACATTCTCTACTATAACGAAGACCAATTTGTAATTATATATATAATTAATTAATTAATATTATATATATATATTATATACAAACCGGTTGAGTTTTGATCATGGTCAGAGGCAATTGGATGTGTCTAGTCACACTGATGAGCCGTGATACAGCAAATTAGGCTTGTATGTGGATGATTAATATATATATTACATATATACATATCTTATATACAAACAAATATACAACAGTGTTTATTATAATAAACAGAATATATATATATATATATATATTCTTCACTACTCAATGGCATAATTATTGCAAAAAAAGTAAAACAATAAAACACTGTTAAAGAGCAAACATAGCATTACAACATCAGTTGTAATATATATATATATACACTTCTCTCCTGTCACGCTCATGGAGAGAGAGACAATAGCGAGGTAGCATTGGCTCAGTTCGTTAGAGAGACAATAGCAAGGCAGTGTCAGCTCAGTTCATTCTCCTTACTACCAGTTATTAAACTTTACTACCATTTATGAAAGCTCCTGCCACATGTTTGCTCTTTAACAGTGTTTTATTGTTTTACTTTTTTTGCAATAATTATGTCATTGAGTTGTGAAGAATATATATATATTCTCTTTATTATAATAAACACTGTTGTATATTTGTTTGTATATAAGATATATATATATGTAATATATATATTAGTCATCCACATACAAGCCTAATTTGCTGTATCACGGCTCATCAGTGTGACTAGACACATCCAATTGTCTCTGACCATGATCGAAACTCAACCGGTTTGTATGTAATATATATATATATATATATATTTCCCTCCTGTCATGCTTAGATGTTTGAGTTTTTTTTTCTTATATCTTAATGTAAGATGCTCTATAGATATGTTGCCGTCATTTTAAACAGCATATCAGTATAAATATTTTATCGTCAGTTTTCACAGCAGGAGCCCACTTGTAATAATAATAATTTCAAAAATTCATATTTCAATTGTTCATAAGGATTTTTAAGCCAGACATGAAGACAAAAATAACAGAACAATCAACATTAAGGCATTTCTCTGTCATGTGGAAAACTCCTGTTTAAACTTTGCACACAACAAACATGACTTTTTACAATGATATTATCAAGTTTTGAAAAACATGACCTCTTTTATTTGCACTGAAGTAGCTTTGCTTCTGCCCCCACAAAAAAAAAAATATATATATATATATATATATATTACCTAAGCTGTACCATTTCCTTGAAAAGAGACAATTCATTGTGTTAAGTGTAATATTGAAAACATATTTCCTAGATGTTAATAGAAAAACTCAAATGTTGTTTTTATATTAAAAATATTACAAACTAATTGGTTGGCAGTCCACTGTTTGTAGTGATTTACTTTATTAAGAGTGCTCGATACTTAGTAGAGCATTATTTATGGTAATATTTTAATTATAATTTTATAATAAAAATATAGTTTACTGCAACACAAGAGTTGTTGTGTTTCAGTACTTCTTATTAGTACCTCATCAGGCAGTGAAATTTGTTTTTCTGTTAGGAATCATTATATATAGAAGCTTAAAAACAACACAATTTTTACTAAATCCAGACAATAAAGGTGGAGGGTATTTTCAGAGGGTTTGTCTCAATGAATGAATAGGAAGTCAGGTCATGATGGATAGGAAAAATTTGATTGTAAGGGTAAAGTGGGGAAAGAGACTTGAAATGACTTGAGACCCAAATGTTTTCTATGCCAGTGATGAAATAAATTGAACGATACATATGTAGCATTTAACAAGTTTTATCAAATTCCCAAAAATGAACATAAGCATAACGAAATAGTTTCCCTTTATGATCATTGCCTAAAATGTACCCTCAAGTAAAGTGAATTTTTCCTAATATAATTAGACATCTATAATCTATAATAAGATTCATAAAAAATACAAGCTTTCGCTCAACAAAACGACATAAAAAACTTAAAACGTAAACACCAGAAAAAAAAACCACATGCACACACACATACACACACATATACACACACACACACCAAATTCAAATGGTAACCCCAAACAATAAAAAAAAACAGATGACTGATAAAAACAATTCTAAAGCATAAAGATGAAATCAAAAACCACTCACACACACACACACAAGAATTGGTCTAGTTAGTTACCAATGCCATCATCATAATGAAAGTGATCAGCAAGAAGAAACTAAATTCTTGGATAACAAGATGAGAATATACTTGTAATTCACACAAATAGTTTCCATTTATGATCATTGTCTAAAATGTACCCTCAAGTAAAGTGAATTTTTCCTAATATAACTAGACATCTATAATCTATCTCCGAGCATATATTGATTGATTCTTCCATTTTCTGATAATTCATTTATTATGGAAAGATCATCCACTTTTTTAAAAAAACAAAAAAAAAACCTTCCCGTCTTTGTCCCTCGTTCACTAATTTAAGTTGAAATATAACTTAAAGAAAATTTTTTAACCGTTTCATGTTGACACACAATAACTTTTTCAGACTTTCGCCCCTGACTAACTCCAAATCAGTTGAGTTTCAATCCCAGCTAGAAGAAAGTGGATGTCTAGTAAAAGAAAGAAAGAAAGAAAGAAAGAAAGAAAGAAAGTCATAGAAAGAATAAAGAAAGACATAAAATAAAGATAGAGAAAAAAAGAAAGTAAAGGTAATAAGGAATAAAGAAAGAAAGAGAAGAAAGTAAAAAAAGAAAGAAAGAAAAAGTAAAAAAATGAGAAACTCCTTGTAGTTGATCCTAACCTGGCAGCTCAACTCCAGTCAATTTCTCACTGGCAAGATGTGGCTTCCTTTTTTCCCTTCTGCAAATATTTTCATGGCTTTTGCTTAGCCCCCTGGTGCTAGATTGGAAAAGTCTGCCCCATTCTTTTTCAGTCAAAACAATCAAATGTAGCTTACGCTTCTACTCTCACATCTTCTTTTCTTGCACTTCTCACCTTTGGAACTCCCTCCAAAATATACTTGCTATCCTGATAACTACAATCTCCAAGAGTTTAAATGCAGCACCAATTGCCATCTTTTTTCTCCTTGACTCCCCATCCTTTCACTGACACCCCTGTATCTTGTTCTTCTCCCTTTTTGCTCTACTCTCATGTAACTTTCTTCACACCAGTATTCCCATCCTTTGCTCATCCATTCTCCGACACCCTCTATAATCTGTTTCTCTTCTCTTTGCTCTTCTCTTATACAGCCCCCTTCACAACAGTGGCAGTACTGCCTTGCTTGGTGGGGGGACGATTATATAAAAAAAAAAGAAACTTGAAAGAGGTAATAAGAATATACTTAATAAAACATAACATCAAAATTTGATGTGCCACTTACTAAATATTAAGGGAATTAAATACCCATCTGATATCTTATTTTTGATTTGAACCCATTTAAAAAGATCAGTTCTGTTTATCCTGTGGCAACAATATTAAAACACTCTAAACTGTTTTCATCATCGTTAGACAAATTATCATTGTAATAAGCAGACCTGATTAAATGGTTTTATAATTTGGGCACGTATGACAAAATTATATTTCCAGTTTTTCATTTTAAAATTTTGTAAATAACAATTGGTGTCTTGACCTAGCATAATGGTTAATAAAATATTGTAGTGAGGGATCCTCATTAGATGCCCTACATGTGTGATCTTTGATTAAGTTTAGTAACTTCCTATCATGAACAACCTTATAATTAAAGATTCACACACAAAGCATTGTGAATGTTTCCAAATCAATTTGAAAGCAGTTATCTAAATATGTGAAAATTATTAGGATTGCAAAACATATTTGAAGATCTCTACTTGGAAAAAATTTAGTAAAATATGACAGATTTAAAACAAAAAAAAAGAAATTAAAAGAAAAGAAAAAGAGAAGAAAATAAAAGAAATAAAGAGTAAAAAGAAAGAAAGAAAGAAAAAGTAAAGGAAAAGAAAAAGAAAAGAAAGAAAAAGAAATAAAGAGTAAAGGAAAAATAAAAGAAAGAAAGAAAGTAAAAAATAAAGAGTAAAGAAAAAGAAAGTAAAAGAAAGAAAGAAAAAAAGAAAGAAAAAAGAAGGTAAAAGAAAAGAAAAGAAAAGAAAAAAGAAAGTAAAAGAAAGAAAGAAAAAACAAAATACATAAAAGAAAGAAAGAAAGAAAGTCATAGAAAGGAATAAAGAAAGAAGTAAAATAAAGATAGAAAGAAAAAGAAAGTAAAGGTAATAAGGAATAAAGAAAGAAAAAGAAGAAGGTAAAAAAGAAAGAAAGAAAAAATAAAAGAAAAATAAGAAAAAAGAGTAATGAAAAAAGAAATAAATAAAAAACAAAATAAAAAACAGAAAGGTAAAAGGTAAAACACCAAATCTGATATTCTGGGAGTGGAGGACCTTCCCCACCCTCTTGACATTTTTTTTATCTGAAAACTTATCATTAAAGAGTTTCTTAAGAGTAGATGCAAGTTGATGAGCACAATGTTTTGGATTTCCAAACAAAACAACTTTGTTTATTATTTTAACCTGACTCCAAATTCCGATGCAACTGTTAAAAGCTGTTTGTTAAAGCAATTTCACTCCCACTTTTAATCAGGTGTCAAACTCAATCTTTTTCTCATCTTTTTCATTAGACTCTGAAGCAGTCAAAACAAAATGACCAACTTTACAATTATATCAACAGACAAATTCCATTTTTTTAAAACCCATATCATATTACCAGCAGGAAAGGAAGATAGAAAAAAATGAGTGTGAAATAATGAGAAAGCAATTTACAAGAAAGGGTAATTTTTTTCGCAACATCCTCTCAAGTAATCAGCTTAAAGCTTCCTCTGCCACGAGGTACCCTTCATTCCCAGAATATTTACACTGAAGACAAAGAATTTATAGAATATGGATTAATTATTTGTTCCTAATTCTTTTTTTAATGAGAAATCAGAGAACTGAGTTTGAATTCCAGTTGAATTCATTACTTTCACTTATGCACAAATACCCTTGGGAAAAGAATGAATCCATCTCTTCTCCCTCCAGCTATGGGTTGAATAGTAGAACAGATTGGGTTCTATATCCTTGGTTGGCAAATACTCTACCAAAGAAAGTAATGGTGCTCTACTGCAGGAAAATTTTCTGTCTGATCAGTCATGTCTCTTTTAAGACATGATCACCCAAGCATGTATCACATACAGCACTTAACTTACTGACTGAAGTCACTTACAGTACATTGATCAGGCTCAATGCTGCTTAACTTCAGTGATGAAGTGAGAACCTGTGTATTCAGTGTAATTTGATTGTAAACCTTGTTATTTAAAGAAAAGGCTATTTTTATTTTAATATTTTGCAAATTACTAATAGTTTCTTTTTTTACAAAACAAGTCCTCTTAAATGTTTTTTATTCAAATAGCATCTAATCAATATATACAAAAGGCAATCTGTGAATCTGTGTGTGACTGTTCCCTATGCATGCCTACATTTTTTAAGCTATGCCATTCAAACTTTCTAGGGACACATATCTATAGGGGAGCCAGGTCAACACATACTTTTTGAGTTTAAGTTCAGCAATTTTCTCTTTTGCACTTTTTGGTCAATGGAGCCAATTGTTTACATTTGCTCCATAAAACATCTAAGATCTAAAATGGTTGCTAAATTATGTCACAGAAATCAAATCACACGTGTCAAATGTGACTAAAATATTTTTTTATTAAAAATAAAATGAGCCTTTATAATTCATTTTTATTCTGACGTTTTAAAAATTCATTTGGTCAACAAAAAATGTGAACATTTTTCCCCGCAATTTTGAAACAAAAGAAATATTTTTTAAAATGTTTTTTTAAAACAAAAACAAAATATGTAAGATAAAAAGTGCCAATGGTTAATTTAATTATTTAAATGTTTTTTTTTTCAGATTTAATATTTCATACTTCATAAAATAAAATTTTTAAAAAATAAAGCTTTTTTTTCGCTAAATATTTCATGCAGGAAATCAACTGTCTGTAATTCATGTGGCATTAATGTAACTTTTACCTCTAAAATTAAATGCCTACATTTTTAGATATTCTTCATAAATTTCAGAACTGAGAGCAAAATAGTTTTTATATTTCTAATTTGAGTAAAACAAAATAAATAATTTTTATTTTTATGTTAAATTCATTTAGTCAACAAAAAAATGTAAATATTTTTCCCCGTAATTTTGAAACAAAAACTAACGCAATGTTGTTTACAATGTCACATAAAACATCAAATTATGTTTACACAAAACAAAAGAAAATAGATTTTTTTAATGGAATTTTTTAACAATATTTAAACAACAATTTTTATATAATTTGTAATATAATTATTTATTTATATAACTGAGTTTTAAAATGTTCTGAGTTGCACGGTCAATGCCGGATATGATGCTAGTTATATATATAAATATATATATATATAGAGAGAGAGAGATCAGTCAGTTAAATGCTAAATATGACAGACTTTTGTGTGATCATGTCTCAAAAGAGATATGACTGACTGAGCAGAAGATTTTACCACAGTAGACTGCCATTACTTTCTGTGGTAGACTAGTTGCCAATCAAGGATAGAAAACCCAATTTTTCCTGCTATTTAACCCGTAGCTGAAGGGAGAAGAGACTGATTAATAGCTTTCCCAAGGGTATTTGTGTGTAAGTGAATGCAATGAATTCAACTGGAATTCAAACTCAGCCCTCCGATTTCTCATTCTGTGCCAATATCCATTAAACCACAAGGCACATTGCATTGATAGATAGATAGATAGATAGATAGATAGATAGATAGATAGATAGAGTAATGAATTTTTTATTTACTAGCAGTATAGCCCGGCTTGCTCGGGTGTAATGAAAGCTTTAAAATTAATCCATGGTCCTGGAGCTCAGACTCTTTGGACGTTGACATGAAAAACTAAAAAGCAATAGTTGTTTCCAATCCAAGCGAAACCGTAGATTGAAAGAAAAATGAATAGATGTAAGTCAAATTTTGATTTCCAGTATCGATGTCAGATAAGTTTTCTGTCACAACATCATCAGATCCAACGTGCTTTAACCAATTCAGCTAAAAAGAACTGTTGCTAATCAAGTACCGCATGCTTGCTTCCCCGACGGCTACAACCTCCAGGAGTTTAAATGTAAGGTCAATAGACACCTCCTAACACACTAACTCACACCCACTCTCTTCAACTCTCTCCCTATGTACATCCTAAGTCATCTATCACCCTCCTTCTGACATTTCCTATACCCAATACCTCTATGTAACCCCCTGCGCTATAGTGGCAGTGGAATGCCTTGCTTGGGGTGACACGATTAAAAAAAAAAAAAAAAAAAAAAAAAAAAGAAGGAAAAAGTAAAGCTAAATAACATCTTTAAGCAAAAGTCTTATCATAGAGTCTCTAAATTTTCATATCTGTTCAGTTTCATGACCAAATGCAAGCAAGACAATTTTTAAAGTAATGGATTTTTTATTATTAATAATTATATTAATAACTAATATTAATGTTACAATAATTAATATTATTAATATTAATATTATAATAACTAATATTAATAATTAATATTAATAATTTATTAATAATTTATGAATAAGGGAAACTATTGTTCTCATCTTTGCTGTTTTCACAACATTTTGGCTATTGTTCTCTCCAGCTTTCTTCAGGTATCTATTCATCTGAGTATATTAAAATCAAACCAGAAATAGGACAAGAATGGTGCGGTTTTGTCAAGGACACTGGAGAAGGAAAAAAACAGCAATACAAATTCAGAAAGACGTGTACCTGCGTTTCATAGACTAAATAGAGGCATTCAACAAAGTATACCACAAAGACCTGATGGAAATGCTCGACAAATTTGACATATTTTGGAAAAACATTCAGTCAGTCAATTAAGTGCCATATGTGATACACGCTTGGGCAATCATGTCTCAAAAGAAACATGACTGACTGGGTAGAAGATTATCCCACAGTAGGTCGCCATTACTTTCTGTGGTAGACTGGTTGCCAGCTAAGGCTATAGAACCCAATCTGTCCTATTATTTAACCCATAACTGGAGGGAAGAGATGAATTAATACCTTTCCCAAAGGTATTTGTACATAAGTGAATGCAAGAAATTCAACTGGAATTTGAACTCAGCTCCCCATTTTCTCATTTCAGGCCAATAACCACTGTACCACAATGCATTTCCATTAGAGTAATCAAAAACCCGTATTGACAACAAACTGCCTGCATATGAACAAGAAACAAGGTCAGCAGATATACAAAGATGGAAAGGGGTGCAAGACAAGGATGTGTCTTAACAGATCTACTCAACCTATATAGTGAGGCAATTCTGAGAGTGCTAGAAGTCCTGCCAGGGTTTGTCATTGATAGCTGCAATCTGAACAGTATAAGATACATAGATGATACAATGCTGATAACAGGAACAGAAAATAAACATGACCTCCTCCAGGAAGTAGTTACAGAAAGTCAAAAGAAAGGACTAAATATAAACTACAAGAAAACTGAATGCATGGTAATCAGTAAAAAGAGGAGCCCAAAATGCCAGCTACAAGTCAGGGATACTAAAATCAAAAAAGTACAGAAATTTATATACTTGGGAAGTGTTCTAACAGAAGACAGAATGTGTGATATAGAGATCCAAAGGTGTAATGACATGGCCAAGGATGCATTCAAGAAGCTGAGTAGAGTATTAAAAAACAGAAAAATTTCTCTAGAAACAAAGAAGAGAGTACAGGATTGTTATGTGATGTCTGTCCTTCAATATGGCAGCAAATGCTGGACAATCTCTTTAAAGATGAAGGAAAGACTTAAAGTAATCAAAATGTTGTTCTACAGAAGGATGCTGAGGATACCAAACATGTGAGCAATGATTTTAGAGAGGATGAACATGAGAAGAAAACTGATACTTAACATCAGGAGAAGACAGCTGAAGTTTTTGAGACACGTAATGAGGAAGGACTTGGAGAGACTGATGTTCACGGGATAGATAGAGAGGAAGAGGAACAAGAGAAAGCAACACGTGACATACTTGACAGACTTGAGCAGATAGATGGGGGAGTGATGATTAAGTGAGATAACAGGAGAAGCGGTATTAAGAGCAACAAAGGATAGAGAGATATGGAAAGCCAGGATCACCTACATCCTAAAGGGACATGGCACATAGAAAAAAAAGAAGAAAAATCTTCAGAGATTTTAAACTGAACTGTTTATTAAATATATCAAAATAAACCGTTCTCACTTCACTACCCATAAAATACTCAATAATAGGTACGTCAATATATATGTTATCATCATTTTAGACGACAGATTGATATAAATATTTTGGCTTCATTTTTGATAGCACGAGGCCACTCATTATAATGATAATAATACTTTCAAAAATTCATATTTTGATTGTTTATGAGAATTTTTAAGGTGGATATAAAGACAAAAATAAGAGAACAATCGACATTAAGGCATTTCTCTGTCATTTGGAAAACTGTTTAAACTTTGCAGACAACAGAGACATGATTTTTAAAATGATATTATGAAAGTTTAAAAAAAACATGACCCCCTTTATTTGCACTGAAGTAGCTTTGCTTCTGCAGTCACAAAAAAAATGCATTATCTAAGCTGTATCATTTTTTTTGGCGAGAGACAATTCATTGTGTTAAGTGAAGTGCAATATTAAAAACATATATGAAGTGCAATATTAAAAACATATATATATATATATATATATATATATATATATATATATAAATTAACACAGGCACATTATTCCATGGTTAAGCAGAAGCATAGGCTTATTTCAGGCGAACCATCATCAGTTTCCGTCTTTATTCTACAAAAGATTTTACACATGTAAAATTTTCTGTACAATAAAGACAGAAGCTGACAATGGTTTGCCTGAAATAGGCCTGTACTTCTGCTTAGCCATGGAATAACATGTCTGTCTTAATTTTTACATATATTTGCTCTATATGCATTTATATACATATATATTTAGAGCTCTCCTAGAAGGTTATCCTACCATGTAATGTACAGGATACTCCTTTGAATTCTTCTATATCTATACCGCATGTTTATATATATATATATATATATATCGTTCAGTCAGTAATAAATATGAACATTCTTGGCTTCTGGCATGTGCTTACATTGTATATAACATGCTAAAATTTGTCTTCCTCTACTGAGCACTCATAGCTCAGAGGTAGAATCGCCAACTGATGTCAATTCAATTGGGTTTCAATCATGGCTAGAAGCAATCGGATGTGAAACCGTACTGATTAGCTGTGATACAGAAAAACAAATCTGTCTGCGGATGACTATATATATATATAAATGAATATACATATTATCCTACGTCTAAAGCACGACTCAGAGTTTTATGAACTACACAATTGGGTGCATATTATGAACTGACCATTTATAGATTTTAATTTTATATCTTGTTTTTATAACATTTACAGTAAATGTTAATATAATCATCATAAATCCTAGAGAATGAAATATGAAAACATCTGTAATCCTCGAAGAAAAGTAGAACACAATTTAAGGAACCCTCAACCAGTTTCTTATTAAAAAGCATACACTGACAATCCACAACCATCTATGTTCATGATTTAAATGAACAAATTGAATGTATATATTGATAAATTTAACATAAATTAGTTTATTTTCTACTATCGCAAAATAAATTTAATAACTGTATTATTTTGTCATAAAAATGATTTTATTTGATAATGTCTTAGAGCAAACTACATTTACAAATAAAGAGTCTGCAATGTACTGTAAAGATTGCCAACTTGTAAACACCTACATTCACAAGTATGTACACGTATACATTTTTAAATTTAGGTTATTTTTTTCTGTATTATATTAAAAACTAAAATTTATTTGTTTGTAAGCTTAAAACAGATTTTTATTGACCATGTATTATTAAATATGCATTCATAAATAAAATACAGAACTGAGAAGGGTTATTTTTTTTTTAATCATATCACCCTGAGCAAGGCAGTAATGCCACTGATGTGCAGGGGGCTACATAAGAGTGAAGAGATTGGAAAAGAGAGAACCAGAAACCACATCCTAAACAGGGAACAGGGGATGAGCCTCTTCACCTGTTCAATAGATGTGGGTTGAGTGTGAACCGGGCGATAGTTTAGTCTATCTACTCCAATTGAAAAAAAAAAAAGTGAGAAGTTTGGAAAAGAGAAAACCGGAAACCGCATCCTAAACAGGAAACAAGGTATGAGCCTCTACACCTGTTCAATAGATGTGGGTGGAGTGTGGTTAATCTTGTGACAAGTAAATTCAGAGCCATGTAAATTTGACTTAAGTTGTATTTTGATTTAAGTCACCTCTCCTGAAACAAATTACTGACATAGGGGGAGATATACCTGTACTACTAAAATAATGAATCAACATTTTAATCATCTATCCTACTGTGGGACAATCCTGAAGCTACAGTGAGTTTTAAACCTAATGACTCATTTGTTGCTGCTGTAGCCTTTGTGAAGCTTGACTCACATCACCGCCTGAAGAAACCCAGAGAATACAACAACGAAAATGATGCAATAATAACAAGAAAGTTTTACTTATTTTTTTTTAATTTTATCACACTGACATTATTACAAAGTTTATGACCTAAATTGTAAGACATGTCTTAGGAAACTATGATTTTGAGTAACAAAATTAAATTTGATTATCTTGCTTAAAATAGGATCTGGCACACATCAGAAATACAGACTCAGCTAGATCTTTACATTCTCTCACACATGTAATAAATATATAATATTGAGTTCTCACATTAATTTTTGATCTCCCCTATATAGATTTACACCCTTCCGGTGCCACAGATTTTTCAAGGCTTGTGTATCTTAAATTTCCATAGAATAGTTCTCAAATTTCTGTTTTTATTTCAGATCTAAAATAACAGTCATAACTAAGTAAGTACATATGTCTACAATCATGCCATAATTTTTATGGTTTGGATTTTATAATAGTATATTAGCAGCATATTTTAAAGATTATTACCACAAAATTGCAACCATTTTTCCCCCATATTGCTTTCATATAAGAATTCAACTTTTACAAAATTATCATTGATTGTACTGTGCAAATATTGATAAACAGATTAAGCTATTCAAATCAAATAAGTAAATTCTCATCTAATAAAACTAAGCTACCATTTTGTTTAGTCAGTCAGTTAAGTGCTATATGTGATAACACGCTTGAGCAATAATGTCTCAAAAGAGACATGACTGACTGGACAGAAGATTTTCCTGCAGTAGATTGCCATTAATTTCTGAGGTAAACTGGTTGCCAACCAAGGCTATAGAACCAAATCTATCCTGTTCTTTAACCCATAGCTGGATTGATGAGATAGATTAATATCTTTCTCAAGGGTATTTGCACATAAGTGAATGCATCAAGATCAACTGGAATTTGAACTCGGCTCTCCAGTTTCTCCTTCCAAGCCAATATCCACTGCACCACAACACACATCTATATTGTCACTGTTCCAAAATTCTTAGAACATTTTGCCATCAATTTTCCAGCAAAGTTTAACAAACATGCCCACAAAATAATGGTGTGTTCAAAGAACTTTTTTTTTCTTGACATCAATATTTTTGTCTAGACCCTCAGCAATTTTTATTGTTTTAAAAAGCTATCTGTAGCATTTTAATAAAACCCAAAAATATAAAACTAAATTTATGCATTCTATTTTTTTTTTCAAGAATTGACCACAAAAATATTAAACATTATTTATTTATCAGAGTATTTACTTACAAAAACAACTTTACATTTTTTATTATCTCATTGAAACTTTAGTCACTTTCTCACTGACGTAACATAGCTTCCCTGTGCCTTTTCAATAAAAACTTTCATGGCAATTATTCTGATAAACTTTCCTCTATGTTACCTAGACTTTATAAATCTAAGCAAGGTTTCATTTTACAATTGAAAGCACTAAATGTAACTGTAAGTTTTATGCCAACAGTTTCTTCACTCACACCTCTAGCTTGTGGGACTCTCTTTTGGCTTCTGACCAAAATTATAAATAACAGCTTTTTATTGATAGTGTCTAGGTCAGTCAGTCAGTTAAGTGCCATACGTGATACACGCTTGGGCGATCATGTCTTGAAAGAGACATGACTGACTGGGCAGAAGAATATCCCCCATTGCTTTCTGCGGTAGACTGGATGCCAACCAAGGCTATAGAACCCAGTCTGTCCTGTTATTTAACCCATAACTGGAAGGATTAAACGGATTAATACCATTCCCAAAGGTATTTGCGCGTAAGTGAATGCAATGAATTCGGCTGGAATTCGAACTCGGCTCCCTGACTTCTCATTCCGAGCCAATATCCAATGCACCACAACGCACATCCACTGTCTAGGTAGATAACATAATTACATGGAAGTAGTTTGTATAACTGATTATACATTCATTCTCTCAACCATTGTGGCATGCCAATAACAAGACCTTTTGTCAAAGCATCTGGTGGTGGAATAGCATATTAAGTCATCCTACACTTATCTTCTTTTCTTTTTATGTGCTGTGTTCCTTTAGGAAGTGGGTGATCATGGCTCTCCACAACTTTCTATTCCTTGTAGCTCCTGGTAACATTTGTAGTTTTGCCATTCCTTCTATTCACCATTCTGCCATTCATTCACTCAAGCTGTTCAGGTAGATGGTATGCTCCCTCCTGTACCTTTGGCTTTCAATATTATCCTGTGTGTGTCAAGTTCTTCAAGCCCTCCTTCCTCATTATGTGCCCCAAATATTTACCTGTCTCTTTCTGATTCTGAGTATAAGTGCCTTTTTTGTTTTTATTTTACTTTATATTTATTAATTTAAAAGATTTATTTTTTAATCAAGTTCACCCCAAGGATGACAGTAAAGCTATTAACACAAAAGGTGTTGCTGGGTGTAGAAGAATTAGAAAATAGAATCATTACTAAAGAGTGAGAACAAAAGAAGAGTAATCAGAAAGATATTAGAAAGCCTTGTGATGCAGTGGATATTGGCTCAGAATGAGAAATCGGAGAGCCGAGTTCAAATTCCAGTTGAATTCACTGCATTCACTTACGTGCAAATACCCTTGGGAAAGGTATTAATCCATCTCTTCCCTTCAGTTATGGGTTAAATAACAGGACAGATTGGGTTCTATAGCCTTGGCTGGCAACCAGTCTACAGCAGAAAGCTATGGCAACCTATTGTGGGATAATCTTCTGCCCAGTCAGTCATGTCTCTTTCAAGACGTGATCGCCCAAGCATGTATCACGTATGGCACTTAACTGATTGATTAGAAAGCAAATGACAGTGGATTTTGGAAGTTTAAAGATGGCTGAAAATCATGGAGCCAGAAGAGAGTTCCACAAGTGAGAAGTGCATGAAAAAAAACAGTTAGGATAGAATTTACGGTTACATCTAACCAGCTCAACTGTAAATTGGTGAGACCTCATCGCCAGTCTAGAACTGTGCTTAAATTCAAAGAGTCTATCCACCATAGTAAAAAGTTCATCTGAACAATTAACATGAAATTATTTATAGAAAAGACACAGAGAAGCAAGCTTACAGTGGTGGGAAAGTGCCTAAAGCCAAGATGCCAGATCAGGATCAATGATATTGCTGATTATTCTTTGGATTTTATCAAGGAGCTGAAGATAAGTAATAGTAGTACCAGACCATATGTGGCAGCAATATTCTAAACATGGATGAATGGAAGATTTATAAATATTATTTTTTAGAAATCAGTTTATGTAATCACAGAAATTACTCATAGGACATACTGAAGAAACAATTGTTATAGAGTAATATTTTTATTAACTGTTATATAATTATCAATCTTTCTATATGACAGTGAATGGCAGAAAGTCTTCTCAGAAAGGAAGAGGAAATTTGAGGCATCAGGCTCTGTTCTACAGAGGCATGATGAGAATACTATGTATGGAAAATGTGAAGAATGAGAAAGTTTTAAGAAAAATAGGAATAAAAAAGACATTTACTCTTTGAATGAGAAGGAGGTTGTTGAAATTTGCAGGATACATAATGAGGAAAGAAGGTTTAGAGAATATGACTCTCGCTGGATATACTAAAAGCAAGAGGGATTGGGGGAAATAGTGAGTAACCTCCCTAATGAATTTTTGTAAATAGATAGCAGAACATGGACTGGGAGGGATAGTAATGTGATAAACATTAAGTTGTGGAGGGCCATGATTTCCAAACTTCTTAAGGGACACTGGACATGAAGAAGTACTGAATTACTTTTTAAGCAGTATGAAGCAGTTGAGGTTAATTTCAGTTTGTTAAGTACCATGCGTGATACATGCTTGGGTGATCATGTCTTGAAAGTGACATAACTGAATGGGCAGAATATTTTCCTGCAGTAGGTTGCTATTACATTCTGTAGAAGAATTGTTGCCAACCAAGGCTATAGAACCCAATCTGTCCTGCCATTTAACCCATAGCTGGAGAAGAAGAGACAGATTAATACCTTTCCTAAGAGTATTTGTGTGTAAGTGAATGCAAGGAATTCAATTGGATTTCAAACTTGGCTCACCGATTTCTCATTTCAAGTCGATATCCACTGCATCTGTGACGATATTCAAAAAGTTACTACTTGTAAAACAAAAAGAAAAATAACTAAAGTTACAAGACAGGCAACCAGTTTTATATCAGTCAGTTAAGTGCCATACGTGAAACACGCTTGGGCGATCATGTCTTTTTGGAGACATGACTGACTGGGCAGAAGATTATCCTGCAGTAGGTCGCCATTGCTTTCTGCGGTAGATTGGTTGCCGACCAAGGCTATAGAACCCAATCTGTCCTGCTATTTAACCCATAACTGGAGGAAAGAGACGGATTAATAGCTGTCCCAAGGGTATTTGTGCGTAAGTGAATGCAATGGATTCAGCTGGAATTCGAACTCGGCTCCCCGGTTTCTCGTTCCGAGCCAATATGCACTGTACCACAACGCACATCCTATTTTATATACATCCAGTTTGATATAGAAGGAAAAATTGCAACCTTAACTTTTCTTAGTTTTAGGGGGTTTTTAGGGGGTTTGCAACTTGTTGCCTCACAAGCTGTTGTTTGTGCTTTATAATTACTTGTATTGTAATTCAACAATTATAAATTTTTCCTGTAGAGGGGAAATCCTTACAGCAGGAAACAACAGCACAGCTTAGATGTGGCACAAGGCCAAAAGTGTGGGGGACCCAGTGAGGATCGAACTCACAACTCAGATTTAACGATTCTATCAAGACAAGCTTACTAACCATTATACTACATCAAGGTGTGCAGGAAACAACAGTATGAATAGAGAAGCAGAAAGTAGTGGGCAAGCAAAAAGAGCAAAAAAAACCCACTGTAGTCTATTTACAACATAATATAGGGGTGTAAACAAGGATGTGTCTTTTCACCAGATCTGTTCAATTTGTAGAGCGAGACTATTTTGAGGGCCCTAGATGTTATGCCAGGATTTGTAATCAGAGGCCACAATTTGAATAACATAAGGTATGTAAATGATACAGTGCTGATTGCAGATATGGAAAAGAAACTACAAGACCTCCTACAGAAGGTAGCTGAAGAGAGTGACAAAAAGGACTACAAATAAAATGCAAGAAAACCGAATGCATGATCATCAGCAAAAAGTGCAGCCCAAAATGCCAAATACAAGTGGGGGATACTATAATCAAGCAGGTACAAAAATTTAAATACCCAGGAAGTGTTCTAACAGAAAACAGAAAGTGTGACACAGAGATCCAAAGACAAATTGGCATGGTGAAGGGCCTGAGCAGATGGATGACAGAACTAAAGAATAACAGTGATTGGTCTATCTAACATATAAAGAGTTGTAAGAATCACTACTTGGACTTTTTGATTACAATTTATGGGGTGGACAGGACCTACCAACATAGTTTATTTTCGTTGTTTTTTTATTCGTCACCTCCCCTTACCACCTACATCATGCAAATTTTTATCTACTTTGGGCTTTTTGAATCATGGAATTTTTGTAGGTTTCTTGTTTTCTATGTGGTATATGTCAAGTGGAATAATGATGGATGAATTCTTGTGGTAAATGAGTAAATTGTAATGCATGAAACAGTCGTGATTCTGGTTAGCTAGGTATAGGATAGTTAATGTTGACCAGCCTTACTCCATATCCCCCTAGGTTACTTTTGCCAAAATTGTTCCCTTTGAGCAATAAATATATTCTCCAATTACAAAAGCTGCAAGATCAAGAAGAATCACAATCATCCCTCAATAAAACAAAAGACCTAAACTTTTAAGTTAAATTAAATTCTTATATTTTATGGTGGGCACTAGTATTCCTGGTTATTTCTTTACTAGTTCAAATAAAAATTGGACTTGGGTTTTTTGGTGTCATCTAGTATTTTTTTTTATTTTTTATTATTATTATGTTATCATTTTTCATCATATTTCAATTTCTGCTATGGTTGCACTACCTACCAAGTCTGTGGGAAGACCTAAGGCAGGTCGTGGTGGTTGTTATGGCTCCATTTCATGTTTTTTCTATCTCTCCTAACATCCCTAGCATTACATAGACAAAGTTCTCCTTAGTGTGTGGGCTGTACTTAACAAGACAATTTTTTGTATATCTCTTAAGCTGGGGTTTCCAGGGATTCTTTCAATGTGTTGTTTTGTTCCATTTTTTATCATTCCAAGTGCACCTACTATCACTGGTACGATTCTTGTTTTCAATTTCCACATTTTTTCTATTTCAATTTCCAGGTCTTTAATTTTTGACAGTTTTTCAAATTCCTTGGTTGCTATGTTACAATCCGCTGCACAAGCCATATCAATTAATAAGCAAGTTTATTCTTTTTGGTTTTTAACAATAATGTCTGGCCTATTTGCTTCAATTTTTCTGTCTGTGTAGATAGCATAATCCCATAGAATGGTGACATCTTCTATTTCTGTAACCGGTGCTGGGTGATGTTCATACCAGTGTTTGTTTACATATTTTCCATAGTGTTTGCACATTGTCCAATGTAAATATTGCCCCACTCTATCGTGACAATTTTTATATTCATTTGGGGCAAGTACAGAACAGCCTGAGATTAGATGGTGTATTGTTTCTTGGTATTATTATTATTATTATTACTATCATCATCATCAACAACATTATTATTATCATCATCATCAACAACAACATTATTATTATCATCATCATCAACAACAACATTATTATCATCATCATCATCAACAACATTATCATCATCATCATCAACAACATTATCATCATCATCATCAACAACATTATCATCATCATCATCATCATCATCATCAACAACATTATCAACAACAACAACAACAACATTATTATTATTATCATCATTATTATTATCATCATTATTTAAGAGGAAGGAGAAGAAGAAGTTCTGTAAAGACTGTAATCCCAAGTAACAAGTGAATTACCAGTAGCAAAATTGGTAAAGTTTAACAAACATACATAAAAATTTTTGTATACACAACTTAGAAATGAGTTTGAGTATAAGTATGTTACTTCATTAAATTAAATAGAATGACTTATCATTTATAGTAGTGGAGTTCTAATCTATTCTTGCCCTCTTTTCTACTCTCAAGCTGTTGGAGCACAAGAGAGGCTAATTTCAAAACAAAATCAAAAGGGTTAATACTAACGTCAAAAGAAAGTAAGCAAAAATTATACAAGTGGTGGGGGTTGAAAAATTCTTGGCCCAACAAAAAAACGATTCCAAAATAAATATCAATATTTAGACTTGGTATGAGAACTTTTCAGCACCTTCTCGTACATGTGAATTGCAAATGTATGTCAAAGGAATTTTTACAGGTTCTATAAGTTTTGTTTAATTGACCTGAAAATTTCTAATTGCATACTAAAGAAGAATTATAATTAACTATTAGTGCTTGGAATTTCTTTTTGGAGTGAATTTCCTTGACGGTTGAGAAAATTATTCTGAAGAATAATAATTTTAAAGGGTTGGGTTATGAGGTGTTGCAAACAATTTTATAGAGCAAACAGGGTGGTGGCCACAAACTGGGATTCACTGGTTTAGATTGCACTGTGATTAAGTAGCTTTGTATAAACAGGCTAGGAAAACAATATTGGCTTTTAACTTTAAGTTCTCCAACAAAAGAACATTTAATTATCTTTGGGCAATTTATTTTTTATTTGGTAAGTTTAGATGTTTATTTAGTTCAGCACATCATAATGACAGGTAGCATTTATAGGGTTGATATACAGTTGATCACCTAAAGAGTCCCCTTCACACATCTGGGTTGAAAGCTAGAGTGGTATTAAACCATGTATAGTATGTATTGGGCAAGTAGACCTAGTGAGGCCTATCCTATACCATTATGACTGGTAGCATTTATAGGGTTGATATACAGTTGATCATTTAAAGCATGGGTCAGCAACTTTTTGGAGAGCGAGGGCCAAAAAGCTATGTAAAGTCATGGAGGAGGGCCAACCAGCTATGGCTCCAGTGTCATGGAGAAGAACCATGTTATTAAATATGTGAATAAATTTTCTATGTGTTTGAAGAAAGAAAGGATTCAATATAATTTAATATCTGACGGGAAGTTTGTTAAAAAATATATTACACCTTAAAAATAAATGTTTCATAAATCAGTACTGAAAAAAAATTCTATTAAAATCGGTTGAAAACACTATTTTATATTCACGAAAGCAGTTTCACAGAAAAAGTGAAAGTGAGGCCGTACGCTAATTTTGACGATTCCTTACAAATAAAAAATAAAAGTAAAACACATTCTCCAGGTAAAAAGAAATATTTTTTTAAATTTCGACGCAATCAGACGATGAACTGTCACTTTCCTTTGGTTTACCTATATTTATATCGTGTCCTGAGTAAGGAAGCAGGTCAGACAAGATTCACTCGAGAGCCGGACGTAGCACGTAAATCGGGGGTTGCCGACCGCTGACCTAAAAAGACCCCTTCACACATCTGTGTTGAAAGCTAGAAAGGTATTAATCCAAGTACTACCTAAGAAGCCAGGAGCAAATGAGTGCGAACTCCACAGAACCATCAGTTTAATGATCCATATAATAAAACTAATCGTCCGAATCCTGATGAATAGAGCGAGAAGCAGAATCAGGCCAGAGATAGGATAAGAACAGTGGAACAAGGAATGCCATATTTATGATTAGGATGCTCTCTGAAAGGGCAATACAAATGAAGAAGGACTTATACCTGTGCTTTATTGATTACGCGAAAGCGTTTGACAAAATACGCCACAAGGAATTGATGGAGATGCACGGCAGCCTGGACATATTTGGGAAAGACTTGAGAGTAATCAAGAATCTTTACTGGCAACAAACCGCTTGCATCAGGTAATGAATTGACTAGATATACAAGGATAGAAAGGGGGGTAAGACAAGGATGTGTCTTTTCGCCGGATCTATTCAACTTGTACAGCGAGAATATTTTGTGGACCCTAGAAGTTATGCCTGGATTCGTAATCGGAGGCCACAATTTAAACAATCTAAGATACGCAGATGATACAGTACTCATATCAGACACAGAAAGGAAACTACAAGACCTCCTACAGAAGGTATCTGAAGAAAGTAACAAGAAAGGACTAGAAATAAACTGCAAGAAAACCGTATCAGTGGTCATCAGCAAAAAAGGACAGCCCAAAGAGTTCCCTTCACACAACTGGGTTGAAATCTAGAAAGGTATTATTAATCCAAGTATAGCATATATATATATATATATATATATATATATATATATATATATCTTGGTGTCCTATCTATCACTATTATTGGTGTCAGGACATGACTACATATATATTTTAGTGTCCACTCTATCCTATATTATTGGCATCGAAGATGACTGCATACATATATATATATTATTAGTGTCCACTTTATTCACATTTTTGGTGCTAGGACATGACTATATATATATATATATATATATATATATATATATATATATTGGCGTCCACTTTATCTCTATTATTGGCACCAGGACATGACTACATATGTATATATTTGTATCTACTCCATCCCTATTATTTTTGCCAGGATATGACTGCATATACATATATTAGTGTCTACTCTATCGCTATCATTGGCGTCAGGACATGACTAAATATATATATATTAGTACTTAGTCTATCCTTAAAACAATGGGCATATATATTTTTCTTTGAAGTCTCATAAATATATATATATTGGCGGCCATTTTATCCCTATACTACGCGTTCAGCAGGATTAAAAACAAGACATGTCAGGGGGTTTATGAGACTTCAAAGAAAAAATATATGCCCATTGTTTTACATATTTAATGGGCACATTACAGTTGTGGGACGTATAAATGCGTGCCTGATGCTTCATTTAATTTTAAGAAATCTAAATGAATATCGAGGCATAGTGAAATAATGGATAGTGGCTCCAACTGAGATATCAGAGAGCCTCATGTCATGGAGTATGACAACAATTTTTCCTATTGACCAACAGAGGGGGTTACAGTCTAAGAGGCACCACCCTAATCAATGTGATAATGCCACGAAGATGCAAAAAAAAAGGTCACCAAAAGTACAAGTAAAGATTTTAGAAAGAACCGAAAACCCAATCCTAAACTAGAAAAAAAGCGATAAAATTCTCCACTTATTCAAAAGATCCTGGAGGTGAGTAAACTGGGTGATAGGCAAGCCTGTCTACTCCTATGTAGAAAAAAAATGTAGATAAATAGTTAATAGAATAATGTCTTTAAATAAAAATAACTGAGCAAAATCAAAATTATTTTCATGAAGTCTTTCAAACCTTACATTAAAAATGTCCATCAGTCAGCCAGCTAAGTGCCATACGTGATACACGCTTGGGCGATCATGTTTCGAAAGAGACTGACTGGGCAGAAGATTATCCCGCAGTAGGTTGCCATTGCTTTCTGCGGTGGACTGGTTGCCAGCCAAGGTTATAGAACCCAATCTGACCTGTTATTTAACTCGTAGCTAGAGAGAGAAGCGATGTATTATATTATTACTTTGTAATTAGTGGGGGATCAGTTTATTACTTCATAACAATGGAAAACAGATCCCCCACTTTATGACCAGTAGAAGTATTACTCTTCATTCCAACTATTATATTTAGTCGGTCAGTTAAGTGCCGTACGTGATACACGCTTGGGCGATCATATCTCGAAAGAGACATAACTGACTGGGCAGAATATTATCCCGCAGTAGGTTGCCATTACTTTCTGCAGTAGGCTAATTGTAGAACCCAATCAGTCCTGTTATTTAATCCATAACTTGAGGAAAGAGATGGATTAATACCTTTCCCGAGAGTATTAGCGCGTAAGTGGATGCAAAGAATTCAACTGGAGTTCGAACTCGGCTCCTCGATTTCTCGTTCCGAGTCGATATCCACGACACCACAACGCATAAAAAAAAGTCCATAAAAAGGTTTAAAGAAATAATATAGCGAAATCTTAGTAGCCTTCAGTGGGGCAGGAAAATTCCCAAAATGAATAAGCAGGGCAGTGACGTTTATTTGGTGAACCCGTTTGCTGCAGTAGAGTTATCTACTTTGCACTGGCTGAGTGTCTCAAGATGTTTACGATGCCAGAAAACTAAAATATTTACAAGGACGAGTAACAATGTCCTAGTTACAAAACAACTTTCACTATTATGCAGTCTCAGTTTGAAAGCATCAACCACTTGGTTAACTAGTGGCTGGTGTTGCTCGGGAAATCGAACTACATTTATGCGGTTTGAGAGAAGACGAAGACCAAAATATGATGAAGTAGATGAAGGAAAAGAAGACGAAAACAAAGAAAGATGGAGACGAAGAAAAAAAAGTAGTAGTAGTGGTGGTGGTGGTGGTGGTGTATACTACTTGAGTAATTTCTTTCACGTTATTTCTGTTTTAAACCCACTTTAAACTGACCGTATGTCACATTCGAGAGCCTCATCGGCAATTCTCCTTTTTAAGGGAACATCAGGCGCCTGGTAATAACCCCAACCTCCTCTCGAAGTGGATAGGTACTGCTTGCGGGAATAGACCACTGAGGCGCGATCTTAATATTATTTTGAAACTCAGTCAGTCAATTAAGTGCCATACGTGAAACACGCTTGGGCGATCATGTTTCGAAAGAAACATGACTGACTGGGCAGAAGGTTATCCCGCAGTAGGTTGCCATTGCTTTCTGCAATAGACTGGTTGCTAGCCAAGGCTATAGAACCCAATCTGTCTTGTTATTTAACCCATAACTGGAAGGAAGAGACGGATTAATACCTTTCCCAAGGGTATTTGCGCGTAAGTGAATGCAATGAATTCAACTGGAATTCGAACTCGGCTCTCCGATTTCTCGTTCATAGCCGATATCCACTGCACCACAATGCACATCCTTACATTTTGAAACTCACTCGGCAAAAATACCAGAGAGGAGAAGGAGGAGAACAAAACAGAAGAGTAAAAGACTGACTGTGAATGAAAGAACTGAATGCAATAAAAATCTATTTTTCAAAATTCTATGGACAAACTAATACGATAATAAAGAATTATAAGGGTCAAATGACAAGCAGTTGAAATTTCTAGGGCACATAATGAAGAAAGAGGGTTTGGAAAATTTGATACTCACAACGCATAGCCTACCAATAGTGCGTGAGTAAACGGATGGCAGAACTAGTTTTAGGAGAGATAACAAAAAGACAAGATTTATTAAGAGTCACAAAGAACAGGAAAATGTGGAGAGCCATGCTCTTTCTTATTTCTGATTATAAGGTTTGCCTCGTCGTGGTGTAATGGTTAGCAAGCTTGTCCCGCTAAAACAATTACGACTGAGAAATGAATTCAATCATCACTGGGTGCCCCCCACACTTTCAGCCTTGTGACACATCTAAGCTATGCTTAGAAAATCATTTATGGGTACCTTGACGTGGTGTAATGGTCAGCTAGCTTGTCTCGCTAGAATCATTACAATTGAGTAGTGAGTTCCATCCTCACTGAATGCCTTATATTTTCGGCCTAGTGACACATCTATATACAAGGGAGTGCTGAAAAGTTTTTAAACGAGAAAGTTTGGAGAGCCATGATTGCCAAAGTCCTGAAAGAACACGGAACACCGAAGAAAAATCAAATTGTGAATGAGAAAAGACATCAGAAAATAGGCACAATGAATTTAAAACCTAGTTAAACTACCCACGAGAAAGAGGCCAAAACCTATGAAAGCAGAGGAGAAGGAAAAAGAAATTTGGTAAGGAAAGATTTTTTTTCCAAGAAAGGAAACGGTACTTGAGAGAAAATTAGCACGTTTCCTTTTTCTTGTAAGGAAGAAATTCATGAAACACTTGGAACTGCGAAAAACAAGCAAGGAAATTGCATGTAGAAAAGAGGAAACCGGTCTAGCTTCTATAACACATTTGGCGCTAGACGGCACAGAGGAAACACTATGCATGATTTTATTATCCAGCTCAGTATCCTCATAATAAAATTGCTATTGACCAACCGATGATAAAATTCTTAGAATACACTATATATATATATATATATATACATTACGGTGATCCTTACTCATACACACAGTAAGAGGAACCTGCAGATATTGGAGGCCATGTACATCAAATCGAAACAACCAACACTCAATAAAATCAACTTTAAAACAGGAAATAACATATTACATTGCATTTGACTACATGGTTTTGTTGTCATTTCGCGCTATCCCGCGGTGTGACGTCATAAAACCGCATCGCAAACTTAAGAACTGCGTTCATTATTTTTGGTAACTATTGCCGTTGCCAAGCGGAGTTTTATGTGAACACAAAATAAAATCGTCGGTGATGGTGGATTTTATAATGTTTCAGTTTGAACGACCTCTCTGAAGATGGCTCATGTGAGCCAAAAGCTTAGAAGAAAACTAATAAATAATTATCCAAATGTTGGAGAATTTTTGTCTTTATTTTCAACTGAAATTAAAGCAAAAATACGACGTTTAGAACGGCTCATGATTAAACATAATAGACATTCATTGTCTCTTATATTTAACAGCATATGTTTAGAAAATTACTTGCTGCCTCGATATACTATATACATATATATATATATATATATATATATATATATATATATATATATATATATATAATTTTTTAATCAAAAATTTAAGACAACTTAAAAATCTTTAAAAGGAATTTTTTTTTTTACAGATAGATTTTAAACTCCTACCACTTAAGGTTACCAATACTACAATCTAAAAGGTTATGGAAACAAAAAGCTACATTCCAAACATTTTATTTAGAAATTTATATTTTTATAAAATGAGGCGATTTACGCATGATCAAAATTATAAAACTAGGAGTATAAATTGTTAGATTTATGATAATTCCAATGTTTTTAGTTCAGTTAGAGATTAGCAATCACTGCGTAAAGGTTTTCAGTCAGTTAAGTGCCATACGTGATACACGCTTGGGCGATCATGTCTCGAAAGCGACATGAGTCACTGGGCAGAAAATTATCCCGCAGTAGGTTACCATTGCTTTCTGCGGTAGGCTGGTTGCCGACCAAGGCTATAGAACCCAATCTGTCCTATTATTTAACCCATAACTGGGGGGAAGAGACGGATTAATACCTTTCCCAAGGGTATTTGCGCGTAAAGGAATGCAAAGAATTCAACTGGAATTTGAACTCGGCTCTCCGATTTCTCATTCCGAGCCGATATTCACTGCGCCACAACGCACGTAATGGTGTTACCATGCCTAATATGATGTGCCAATATATTAATTATTTCCATTAACTGTTAAGCTGGACGCGACCCAATTAATTCCTTGAAATTTCCTTTGTTTACATTTCATCGGTAAAAGTATAGTTAGCACATATAGGTTTGGAAAGGTCCCAACGTGAGCTACACATTTTTTTTAAAGTGGTAAATGAACCTTGCTATGCTGTGAGTGGTCTAATGAACACCCAAATTAAAAGTGCTTTTTCCAGTATAAGGTACAAGTTCACCCAGACGTTAATTAGAGTGTTCAAAAAATAGATATATCTACTCAAAGATTACTTAGCTATTACTAAACTGTGGGACGTACTGAAATATGTGTGACGTCACGGAAACATGCGCAGTATTCACAACAACAGCGGTTTCACACTTCAACAAAAAATATCCGAAGAAAACTAGAGCCTCACAACAACCGCTTGCAGCAATGTACAGACTAATTTGTTAAAATAACCAATTACTTTGTTAAACAAACAAGTTTGAATAGTAACAAAGGCTAAAACAAGTAATTTACTTTATTAAACAAACACTGAGCAAATACAATATAAACACAGCAAAATGCAAAGGGTTGAACTCAAATTTGCCTGATTATAAATATGCGATTCCGCTCGTTTCCGTGACGTCACAAGTATCTCAGAACGGAAGACAGAAATTGAGTTGCACAATTTAAATAATATCTGTAATTTTCTGATCCTGAATATCGAAAACATTGCCACATTTGCTACATCTGCTGCTACGAAAGTCGAGTCAGGAAGTTTTTTTTTTTTCTCGTCAGAATCCATTTTGCACATTTATAAATCTACCATTCGTCCGTGAATTGAATACTGTTGGCATATCCGGTTGAGTGCTCCTGCTATTCATCTTTGAGGTTCTAAACAAACTCCAAGAAAGATCTCCACTATAATTGATCGTGACGTGGCGACCCGCCTTCAGTCACTTTCGCGCCGACGTGATGTGGCTTCCCTCTATCTTTTCTACAACTATTTTCATGGAAACTGCTCTGACGAGCTTTTTCCCCTGGTACTCCGACCACATGTATTTACTCGTGCTACTAGATTGGCATTTAGGTCCCACCCTTTTTACCGTATAAATAACCTTTTCTACTCTAATAGGTTTCTCGGACTTCCCGTTTGTGGCTTACACGTTGAATACACCGGTTCTCGCTCGATCACCGAAGTTAAGCAACGTTGAGCCTGGTCAGTACTTAGATGGGTGACCGCTTGGGAATACCAAGTGCTGTAAGTGTTTAGTGACGGATGTGCGTTGTGGTGCAGTGGATATCGGCTCGGAAAGAGAAATCGGTGAGCCGAGTTCGAATTCCAGTTGAATACCCTGCATTCACTTAAGCACTGGTACCCTTGAGAAAGGTATTAATCCGTCCCTTCCCTCCAGTTATGGGTTAAATAACAAGAGTAGGACTTGGGGATCCTGCCCTTAAAAATAAATCCTAATGAATTTTGATCTTCGAAAAGAAAAAAGTATTACTAGAAACAAAACTTATATATATATATATATATAAACAACAATAAATTGTTGAAAGAAAAAGATATTACCAGCAATAAGAAAATAAAATTTAGTTGGCAATAAATGACCCGCCGAGGTGTTGATATGCCATAAAAAAAAAACAAAAAAAAAAAACAACTTTCCGTTTGTGGAACTTATTTCCATTCGCTTGCTTACCCGATAGCTATAATCTCTAAAGGTTTAAATGAAAAGTCAATTGCCATATTTTATCTACTTGCTTCCCATTCATCACTTATCTTTTCTTCAACATCCCTGAACCTTTTTCTAATTCTTTCACTGGAAGAGTGACATTTTTGCCTTACTTGGAGTGAAAAGATTATAATAAAAAATAACAAAAAAATAACAAAAAACATTGTTTTTCATTAACAGAAAACAGATCGCACGAACTATTGTTATCTTATCTGTAAACTTGCAACGGATCCCGCATCCGGCTTTATATCAACCGACCAATGACTATCCCATGTAGCGTCTCTCTTCTCGTTTGTGTCGCAGTGCATCACAATGCTCACAAGGAAAAGAAAGGTAAAAATATACGCCATAGTATGAAATAAAGATCCGAATCCTGTTTCCAACGTAATAAGGTTTTATTCGGGACTTTACTTGCTCGGTCTGGGTGTGTAGATAGGTGACACTTGAGACAACTTCTGTCATATCAGGCTAACAGATCAGCTCTTTTATTTGACCTTCTCGTCTTCTAATTTTCTGGTCATGCCCATGTCACGACCCGCGGCTGACAACTCGAATTCAGAACTACCCGTGAAGATGCGACTCAGAACTCACTAACTCAATCTCAATTGTAGCTGTTAATATAATCTTGGGGTCAAAAATCCTCGATGTTTTGTTGTCACTTGACACCAAAGTGTCCATTTATTTATTATTTTATTCCCTTTCGGTCAATTGAGTTTGCTGTTTTAAAGACAGCAAACTCACAGACTTCGTTGCTGGTCATAAAATACGAGATCGAGATAAAATTACACACCCTCTTCTATCTAGATGTTCAAATTATAGTGTCATAGAAAAGAAACTATTAGAATAGAACATGCGGTTAGCTAGTTTAACTGCAAAACTGTGAGACTTAGTTGCTAATCTAGTCGTACATTTAAATTCATGCAGTCGAGGAGTAAAACTCATCAGAATAATTGACATGAATATATTAATAAAAAAGAAGCAGAGAGAGACACGTCACGACTGTAGGAAAGTGACTGAAGACAAGATGCCAGGACAGAACTGATTATATTGCAGATTCTTCTTTGAATTTTGTCAAGAATCTCGAGATGTACAGTAAGAGAACCAGACCAGATATGGCAACAGTATTTAATGCATGGACAAATGGTGGATTTATAAATGTGTAAGATGGATTTTGATCAGAAAAATCTTCTGGCACGGCACAGTGACCCAAATTTCCTTGCAGGAGATGCACTTATTGGTTCTATGTAGTAGCTCCACTTCAAATCAGTGGAAAACTTGAGACCGAGGAGGCGCAGGGTGTTGCTCTCCTGGGTTCTAGTATTAGCCATGATGATGACAGACAGAAAAGGTTCCCTGTGATGGTTAAATCAAAACAGTTTTGTTTGGTGGCGTTACAATTAACTATTTTGGTGAATTATCAGAATAGAGTTGCATGCAAAAACGTTTGTGAAATTTATTCCTTCCCATTTCACATAAATTTACTTAATGGTTAAGTAATACATCGGAAATTTACTTTAAGGGTTGCACTATCAGTCAGTTACTGTCGGGTATTTTTTTTTTTTGCTGTAGGTATTGTTAATGCTCTGCAATCACATTTTATCCTAAATAAATATTATTTTAAAAAAAAACGCTTATTTTAAAATGATTTTTCGTGTACTTATTTCGCAATTGTATTTGTTGTCTGGTATAACGCAATAGACAAATTTCCTCGCAGTTGACCTGGCAGTGATTCAGTATAATCACTCCACTTTTTGTCAGTGGAAAACGTGAGCCCAAGATGGCACAAAGGATTGCACTCCTAATGGAAAGCAGAAAAAGGTTATCAATGTTGATTAAATGATTGCAGTTTTGTTTTCAATGCAGTTAACCAATGATTAGAAATCTTTTTCAAGAGTAGTTACCAGTTTGTCGGACTTGCTACTAAGGAAAAGATAAATAGTTGTGTCATCAGAGTAAATACTTAGTTAGAAACGGATAACATCGGGAAGGTCGTTGATGAAGATAAGAAAAAACGTAGGTTCCAAAATAGATTCCTGGAGGATACCGTATTAATGTAAAATGATCTAGAAACGTGTCCGTTCAATAAGATCTTTATTATGTTTCTTGAGTACAGGAGTTTAAATGTAAGGTCAATAGATACCTCCTAACACACTAACTCGTATCCATTCTCTCAAACATTCTTCCCATCTACACAACCCTCAGCCTCGGTGTCCTTACCCGTCTATCACCCTCCTTCTGACATTTCCTATATCTAACCACTCTTTCTCTTTACCTTCCCCTATATAACCCCTTGCGCAAAAATGTTTTTTTTTAAATCATTTCACCCCAAGCAAGGAGTGAAATGATTAAAAAAAAGGTATTAAGGAACAGGACAATTTCGCTAGAAACAAAGAAGAGAGTACTGGATTGCTACGTGATGTCCGTCCTTCAATATGGCAGTGAATGCTGGACAATATCATCAAAGATGAAGGAAAAACTTGAAGCAACTGAAATGTGGTTCTACAGAAGGATACTGCGGATATCATGGATCGAACATATGAACAATGATGAGGTTGTGGAAAGAATGGAAACAAAAAGGAAATAAATACTGAGCATCAGGAAGAGACAGCTGAAGTTCCTGGGACATGCAATGAAGAAGAAGGGCTTGGAGAATCTGATACTAACAGGCCAGATAGAGGGAAAAAGAGATAGGGGAAAGCAACGGATAACATATTTGAAGGACCTAATCAGGTGGATGACGGAACGAGGATTGCATGGTGTAACTGGAAAAGGCGTGCTCAGAGCCACCAGGAAGCCAAATGAGGAAGGCCATGATCGCCTACGTTCTGAAGGGACAGGGCACACAGAAGAAGAAGATACATTGGAAATATTTTATAGATGAATGAATTTTCTCCCTTTGTAGGGGTCGTGATTTCCAGCCCCTCGTTTGGGCTGACTGCAGTCTATCTCTTCTCTTTTTTCCTGCGACTTCGACGAGTCAACACGGACAAATTTAGCTCCGTAAAAATCAACCAGCAGCCAAATCGTGTCCGAAAATGGAGCGACCAAGAAGACAACATAGGATCAAGGATGTCCCAACAGTTGCAGCAAAGCATCATAAAACGGAATCCCTCTTCAACTTGAAGACGAATATATTCTGACGTTGCAACAGAAAATGGGAAGAACTGTTAATAGAATTAACTGTACTGCGTCCAGTTAAGTCTTCACAAAAACCAATATATTTTGCAACCATTTTTTTTTTTTTGTATCTTCCCTTTCTTTTTACCTCTTTCTGTAATAAAGTATTTCCTTCTTCCACTCAAGTTTCGTGTTGTCCTGCTTTCTCTCGCCGTGTCACGTCAATGCTCTTTTACCCTTATTTTCTACAGAGGACAAATTAACTGGTCACTAAAATTCTAAGGGGTTTACGCACACTTTGCTAAAAATCAGCATCGTAGATAATAAGGCATTATTCGTCCAAAGACATCTTAGCTTTTCACTTTGTGCGCATTTTTATAATCAAAACAGTTTCAGGTTAATGAAAAACTATGAGGTAATTTGTAGTGATCTCAGTACATACATCAGAATTTTCCTTTTAGAAGTACACTTTTTAAAAGTATCAAAATCCATGAGTTTGATGTGTGTGTAGTGGAGTGTTTGAAACTTTTTTTTTTACCCGTTTGCGTTTTTGCAGGAAAAAATAAATAAATAAACCTTATTTTTTTTATTAACAACGTAATCTTCATTTATGCCAACATTAAGTTCAGAAACTTACATGAACATTTTTTACCATTTTTATGAGCATTTAAAAAACGTAAAAAGTGTAATTTGAGAAAGATGACGGTATGAGTTCTTTTTCAACACACACACACGCACAATTCATAAACAAATCTCACCTTAAAATAAATTTTACGATTAAAAAAAAATTATAAAATTAAATATTTTTTTTTAATCATTTTACTCGAAAAAAGGCAATAAACCCACTAAGATGAAAGCGGTTACTAACTTTGAAAGGATATGAAAAAGAAAAACCTTAAGGATTTTCTAAAAACATTTTAGATATCCGTCTAATAATAGCAGTAGCCATACGAGTTTCTTTCTGTCATAACAAAATGGTTCTACGGTAGATTTATTAAATACAGTCAAATACTGTATTTCCTCGATTTAACATACTTCCATTACCCGGACATGAAATGAAGAGTACAATTAAAATCTTCCAAAAATTTTTTAGTTATCGGAACTAAACCCATTTGAAAATTTAGAAAACCGTATTTAGACATTGTGAACTCTTAGGAAGGAGGGCTTGGAGAACCTAACAGGCCAGAAGGAGGGAAAAGAGACAGGGAAAAGCAAGGGATAACATATATGGAATGCCTGAGCAGGTGGATGACAGAACGGGGGTTGTGTGGTGTAACAGGAGAAAGCGTGCTAAGAGTCACCAGAGATAGGAAGACGTGGAAGGCCATGAGCGCCTATCTCCTGAAAAGACATAGAAGAAGAAGAAGAAGAAGAAGAAGAAGAAGAAGAAGAAGAAGAAGACCTCTGAGCCAAGGGTAAGTTAGAGTTTCTCAACCCTATTTCAACCCTATTTCAACCCATAATCTATCGCCAATTCTCGATTATTCATACTATCGTTTTCCTGGAATTCAATTATCCAGACTGAAGAAAATATTTGAAATTATTCGAACATTTTTCACTTATCAGAACTGAAGTCATTTTATATCCACTCGGATAAGCGTTTTGACTCAAAACTTTTGGGAAAAGCCGTTAAATTAATTATTGATTAATTAGTTTAGTCAAATCAGTGAAATTAACTCTCTCAGTTTCCTCGTTTTCATACAAAGAATATACGGCAAATTTGTACCTTCATATCCACAAAAGAAAAAGAAAGAAAAAAAAAAAACACGGTGTGTCAAAGGACAGATTTTCTATTGACACGACTAAATTAGCTTCAGTCCCTCGGCAATGATTATTGTTTTAAAAAGTGATGATTAGAATTGGAATAAAACCTAAACATTTGATAAAAGTGAATTTATACATTTTTTTTTTGTTCTTGATAATCTAAAACAAAAGTATTAAACACTATTTAGATTGTTTATTTACAAAAATAATTTTATATTTACAACATTTTAATGAATTAATACAATTAAAACTAATGTGATGCAATATAATTTACTAATTTATAAAGAAATAATATAAAAATCATTTTTATTCATAAATTTATAAACATTTACTAAATTATTAAAATATGTGAAACAACTATAAAGAAATCCTTATTATTTACCAATTTATAAAGTTCGTATCAATATTGGCAATTAGCCGATGTTTTCCCAACCAGTGGCGATTGTGGAACTTTGAAAGTGATGGGAGAGCATTTAGGGGCCAAGATTTTTTCTGGGGAGGTTAGAGGGTAAACTCAAGCAGCGTCTTCATTTTTATACTACACCACTATTTTTATAGTACACCACTATTTTTATACTACACGACTATTTTTATACTACACCACTATTTTTCTACTACACCACTATTTTTCTACTACACCACTATTTTTCTACTACACCACTATTTTTCTACTACACCATATTTTTATACTACACCATATTGTACACACAACTTAGAAACGAGTTTGAGTATAAGTGTGTTAATTCACTAAATTAAACGGAATAACTTTTCATCCATAGTCAGTTAAGTGCTATACGTGATACACGCTTGGGCGATCATGTCTCTTTCGAGACATGACTGACTGGGCAGAAGATTTTCCCGCAGTAGGTTGCCATTACTTTCTGCGGTAGACTGATTGCCAACCAAGAATATAGAACTCAATCTATCCTGTTATTTAACACATAGTTGAAGGAAAGAGACGAAATGATTAATACCTTTCCCAAGAGTATTTGCAGTGGAATTTTAAACTATTTTTGCTCTCTTTTCCACTCTCAAACTGTTGGAACGCAAGGGAGGTTAATTTCGAAACAAAATCAAAGGGTTAATAATACGAACGTCAATACGTTCTGAAGAAGTAAATGTGTTGAATATCAAAATCAGAGACTGATCAGTTTTTTTTTTAAATTTTTGAAGCTTATAAAAGTGGAGTGGAAGCTAACCAAGGGGCCAGTCAAAATTCAGAAAAGTGGGGCTTGACCCCTTTCTCTCCACACTCTGTAGAATCGATACTGTTGCCAACTGTTGTTCCAATAAACAATATAATAAATAGTGTTTATTATTTTTATTGTCCATCCTCAAGAACATAGAAAATGTATAGATCGAATTATGCTTAGATTTTATTACAATTCTAATCATCGCTTTTTAAAAAAATAAATATGGCACAAATTTCATCTCTACATTAATCCAGCTTTGGAGGTTAGCGACAAAAAAGCGAGGTCAGTCGGAAATGGACATTGACGCCTTCTTTTCGTGAACAAATAAACTGAACAAAAAACGTAAAAATGCGTGAGAAAATTCTATTTGATAATAAATGTTAAATTTCCTCGAGAATATGACGCTTTTCAATCTCGTTTTCAATAATTCCGTTTACTTGTTTCTCTGCTTGCTATAATCTCCAAAAATTTAAATGCAACGTCAATTGGCATCATCTTTCTTATAGAATTCCATTAATATTTTATCCTTTTTTTAATACCCACTGTACCCAGTCTTTTCTCTCAGTTTAACACACTGCGCGCTAGTGGCGGCCTCGACTTGCTTTGGGTCAATCAGTTAAGTGCCATACGTGAAATACTCTTGGGTGATCATGTTTCGAAAGAGACATGACTGACTGGGCAGAAGATTATCCAGCAGTATTTTGCCATTGCTTTCTGCGGTAGACTGGTTGCTAGTCAAGGATATAGAACCCAATCTGTCCTGTTATTTAACCCATAACCAGAGGGAAGAGACGGATTAATACCTTTCCCAAGGGTATTTGCGCGTAAGTGAATGAAATGAATTCAACTAGAATTCGAACTAGGCTCACAACGCGCATTTGGGTAAAATGACTAAAACAAATAAATAAACATTATAATGAATAAATATATAGTTATAGTAACAGTCGTGAGATGTCAGGCTAATAGCATAAATCAAAAAGCATTGTAGGCTACTCCCAGATGACTTTGCCAGATTAGCCAAGACGCAGAATGGTGGCGTTATTTGACTCCTATAAAAACGGAATACTGATGTTTTTTCTCACTGCGTAAATGTAACCGTATTTTCTACTTTAACAGTTTCTTTTTTCGCACTTCTCATCTGTCGAACTCCTTCCCGTTTACTTGTTTCTCTGATAGCTACAATCTCCAAAATTTCAAATGCAACATTTATTACCATTTTCTATCTTCTTAAATTTCATTCATCCTTTTGTCTTTTTTTTTTTTTTTTGCAATACCCCACTAGTAGCTGTCCAGCCTTGCTTGGGGGTTAAATTATTATTATTATGTCATTTTTCATCATATTTTTATTTCTGCTAAGATCGCACTACCAACCAAGTCTGCGGGAAGACCTAAGGCAGGCCGTGGCGTGTTGTTATGGCTCCATTTCATGTTTTTTCTATCTTCCCCATCATCCCTAGCGTTACATAGACAAAGTTCTCCTTAGTGTGTGGGCTGTACTTAACAAGACAATTTTTTGTATATCTCTTAAGCTGGGGTTTTCAGGGATTCTTTCAATGTGTTTTGTTCCATTTTTTATCATTCCAAGTGCACCTACTATCACTGGCACAACCCTTGTTTTCAATTTCCACATTTTTTCTATTTCAATTTCCAGGTCTTTATATTTTGACAGTTTTTCAAATTCCTTGGTTGCTATGTTATAATCCGCTGAACAAGCCATATCAATTAATAGACAAGTTTTTTTTTCTTTCTGGTTTTTAGCAATAATGTCCGGCCTATTATTATTATTATGTCATTTTTCATCATATTTCGATTTCTGCTTTGGTCTCACTACCAACCAAGTCTGCGGGGAGACCTAAGGCAGGTAGTGGCGTGTTGTTATGATTCCATTTCATGTTTTTCTATCTTCCCTATCATCCCCAGCATTACATAGATAACGTTTTCCTTAGTGTGTGGGCTGTACTTAATAAGACAATTTTTTGTATATCTCTTAAGCTGGGGTTTTCAGGGATTCTTTCAATGTATTGTTTTGTTCCATTTTTTATCATTCCAAGTGCACCTACTATCACTGGCACAACTCTTGTTTTCAATTTCCACATTTTTTCTATTTCAATTTCCAGGTCTTTATATTTTGACAGTTTTTCAAATTCCTTGATTGCTATGTTACAATCCGCTGGACAAGCCATATCAATTAATAGACAAGTTTTCTCCTTCTGGTTTTTAACAATAATGTCTGGCCTGTTTGCTTCAATTTTTCTGTCTGTGTAGATGGTGTAATCCCATAGAATGGTTACATCTTCTATTTCTGTAACCGGTGCTGGATGATGTTCATACCAGTGTTTGTTTACAGCTTTTCCATAATGTTTGCACATTGCCCAATGTAAATATTGCCCAACTCTATCGTGACGATTTTTATATTCGTTTGGGGCAAGCACAGAACAGCCTGAGATTAGGTGGTCTATTGTTTCTTGGTGTTTATCACAAAACCTGCATTTTGGATCCATATTATTATGCATAATATTTGCCTGAAAGTTTCTCGTGAAAAGACTTTGGTCTTGTGCTGCAAGTATAAATCCTTCAGTTTCAGACTTTAATTCAGATGCACGTAACCATCGATGAGTATTAACTTTGTCAACATTGGATTTATTGGCACGTACTGGATATTGGCCATGCAGAGGTTTGTCTTGCCAGCGCTGTTTCATCTTTTCAAGAGCTTTATCTTTGGCTTTCATTTTCATATTTTTTGCCGCAATAACTAACTGTAAATCTTGTTTGAATTTACTGCCTTCTTTTATTATTGAATATTTTTTCTTTCTTTCTTCATGTTGCCTTACTAATTGTATCATCCAATCCTTTGTTGTTTCTATGTATGTTAGTAAGCCAATAGTTGTTGTCTTGTATGACAATTCCAGCTGAATAAGACCCCTTCCACCTTCTTTACGGGGTATGTATAGACGGTCTACATCAGCCTTTGGATGATGCATCTTATGCTTAGAAAGAAGCTTTCTTGTTTTAGCATCCATTCGCCTGATGTCGTTTAGAGTCCAGTTTAAGATGTTGAAGCTATATTGGACAACTGGGATTGCAAGGCTATTAATGGCCATAACTCTATTCTGTGAGTTTAATTCAGTTACTCTATTCTGTGAGTTTAATTCAGTTTTATTATTATTATTATTATTATTATTTAGGTATTCAGTTATCCGGAATTTTTAATTATCCAAACAACTTTTTTAGCTCCTGCCCGGAAAATTGAGGAAGTACGGTATTACTAATTGTATTAAAAAATATTACTTATTTCATTCGCAACGGAATGGAATTCATTTACCCACCCCAACTTTATACTGAAACAGAGAAATAAAAGACCGTATTTGTTTTTCTGGATTCAATCTATTACAGGGGTTCCCAACCTTTTATTCGTCATTGCCCCCTTTTCACATGGTAAAAATTTCCACCACTCACCTGCATAGTAAATATTCAGAAGCATGTTTGGCAAAAGTTTGTTATTGGTTCATAAACTGACATTATGATGTGGTAAAAAATACAAAGGGAGATAACAAATATCATCGGCTTATAAGGCGGCTGCTGCTGCTTCTATCTTATAAAGAACAAACGGAAGCAAACTTGACCATTGAAAATTTGAAGGCTAGTTTATTGTTATAGTCTGGGTTGTAAGTTTTGACAAAATATTAAAGAATTTTTGTCCATAATTATAAAATTAAAAAGGATATGCGCTACTAGCAACTAATAAAATCTCAGTTTATTGATTTTGTCTTAACTTTTCAGATTTTTTTATCCGACAACAAAATGTTATTTCACCTGAAGAACAATTTGAATATCAATGATTCTTCTCAAAACTCTAGAAAATCCCAAAATATTCGTTTTTACGGGGACATTAATATCTTATCTAAAAATGTGACCCAGGCTCCTATTATTTTTTATATATAGTTTTTTCTTTTTTTTTTTTTCATATCTCCTTTGAATATTTTTTTCGTTAGCTTATGTTGAAATACTTTTTAATACTCAAAAGCCTATATAACCCACTAACATTTTCAATCGCCCAACATTTTCTGTTCAATCCCTTCCGTATACTTTCTTCCCCGACAGCAAACAATCTCCAAGAATTTAAATGTAAGGTCAATAGTCATCTCCTACCTCACCGACTCGCATCATTTCTTTCATGCTCTTTTTACCATCCACTCCATCGCCATCGCACTAGCATTCTCATACTGCTATTACCCTCTTCCAGACACCCTCGATAACCTGTCCCTCTTTCTCATCACTTTCCTCTTATTTAAGGCCCTGCGCACAAGTGGCAGTAAAACTGCCTTTCTTGGGATGAAATAATTAAAAAAAAAAAAAAAGGTGCACATTGCCCACCCAACATTTGGAATCGCCCACTGGTGGGTGATATGGGCAAAGTCGGGAAACTCTGAACTATGACAATGTTATTCAGCTGGACTGAGCATTCGTCTAAGGTTATTACTGACATTAATTTTATAAAGAAATCAGAGCACTTTTTATTCCCCCCCCTAAATTAGCTTCTAAAATTTTGATATAAGTCATTAACGAGAAATAAATGTACAAAGTCAAAACATATATCATGAAAGTTTACTGAAGGATGATTGATCAGAAAATAATTGTTTTATGAGTGCTTTATATAAGTGCTTATCAGATGTGTGTGTGTGTGTGTGTGTTCAGTTGGCCGGTGTGAAAAATACCTCCCCAGTGGGGACGAAGGCTTGTATGTCAACACTGCTACATCTTGGTACAAAAGAATCAAAAAAGAGAAGAAAGTGTACTTTCTTTTATGGCACTTAAACAGCGTCACCTAACGGCGTCTCGGCAGACCAAGCGGGATATTCTTCACCAGAGGATAAAAAATTATAAAATCTGCAATCGTTAAAACCCAATATCTTATTTAGCCACCTCCACTTTTAACATCTAATTATCAAAAGTTAATTATTTACCATAAAAAAAATTTGACAACATGATTTTGAAAAAAAAAATTACAAAACAGAATAGAACTGTATGCAACACCATGGCCACGTGATTGAGCACACCTTAATGACAATGTCTTCTTCTTCTATGTGCTTTGTCCTTTCAGAACGTAGGCGATCATGGCTTTCCACGTCTCCCTTTCATTGGTGGCTCTTAGCACACTTTTTCCTGTTACACCATGCAACACCCGTTCTGTCATCCGCCTGCTCAGGCCTTTCAAATATGCTATCCGCTGCTTTCTCCTGTCTCTCTTTCCCTCAATCTGACCTGTGAGTATCAGATTCTTCAAGCCCTCCTTCCTCATTGAATGTCCCAGGAACTTTAGCTGTTTCTTCCTGATGCTCAGTATTAATTTCTTTTTTGTTTCCATCCTTTTCAGAACATCATCTTTGCTCACATGCTCGATACATGATAACCGCAGCATCCTTCTGTAGAACCACATTTCAGTTGCTTCAAGTTTTTCCTTCATCTTTGATGATATTATCCAGCATTCACTGCCATATTGAAGAACTGACATCACGTAACAATCCAGTACTCTTTTCTTTGTTTCTAGCGAAATTTTCCTGTCTCTTTATGCTCTACTCAGCTTCTGGAACGCGTCCTTTGCCATGCCATTTCACCTTCGGATGTCTGTACCGCACTTTCCGTAACTGTCTAAATTCGGTTTTTGAAAATCAATTTAAACAATAAGCAGAGAGATAGATCAGTTAATAATACTGAACAATTGTTGGTAAATTATAATGAATTCCGATATTAGGAGAATCTCTATTAGTTTATTATTTAGCGATATGATGTGCGGATAGCGTATCGGTTAATGGCGTGGAAAGTACATTCAGCGAGCCAGGTTCAATTTCGTGTCTCATCTGCTGCATTCACTTTCGCACAAATATAATTGGAAAGTCATAAATTCATATATTCTCCCTCAGCTATGCTTTAAATAGTAAGGTAGACGGGACCCTCTAACCTGGAGTGGCAGCCAGTCCAGGAAAAAGGAAAAGTTAAATTCCATTTAAGAGTTCAAAAACGTGTATAGGCAGCAGGGAATCAATATATTTTTCAAGGAGTTATGGCAATTCACAGACAACTAATGTGGAGAGATATGATCATCAACGTCTTAAAAGGACATGTTTTTTTCAAAAGAAATAGTAATAAATTTCGGTTGTTTAATTTTTTGTTAGTATGTCATCGACGGTTGAAATATTACAAAACTATGAAAATATAATCGTAATTGATCCTGAGGATGACCACACCATCTTATTGTTTTATTCTATTTGTTTAACTCGACAAAAATAGAAAGGGACGTGAGACAAGGATGCGTCTTCTTCTCAGATTTATTCAACCGCTACGATGCAGCGTTTCCCAAACTATGGGTCGAAAGCGGAATGTTACTGGGTCGTAAAAAGTTAGACTAGTATTACTCATTAACTTAGATTAAACGCTATCTATTGAGATATTTCAAGACTCGGGCCTTCATTGCCAGTCTGTTGTTGTATCAAGTAGTGCGTTGTTTTGACGAAGTTAACGAACCAGAATTGGTTATGCTCTCAATTTAACCAGAGGCTCATCCCGTGTTCCCTGTTTAGGATGTGGTTTCTGGTTTTCTCTTTCCATTCTTTTACTCTTTTTTTTTTTTCTCAATTGGAGTAGATAGACTAAACTATCGCCCGGTTCACACTCCACCCACGTCTATTGAACAGGTGTAGAGGCTCATTCCCTTGTTCCTTGTTTAGGATGTGGTTTCCGGCTTTCTCTTTCCAATCTTACTCTTACGTAGCCCCCTGCGCATCAGTGGCGTTACCGCCTTGCTTGGGGTGATATGATTAAAAAAAAAAAATTCGTCATCATAAAAAGGAAATCAATTTTCACCTATTCAGATAAATAATATTTTTTTATATTCTTTTATATGATTTTGCTCGGTAAATTTGAGTTGGTCGCCCTAAGCGTCGCGATTCTAAAAATTTGGAAACCTGTCCTCATGGAACTGGATACCCTACAAGGATTTATTATCGATTGGCGTCATCTTAACAATATAACTAAAATACGTAGATGACATTATGTCGATGGCCGACTTGGAAAGAAAACTACAGGACCTCTTAAATAGGATAATGAAGAAAGTTAAAAAAAATAAAAAAAGATTAAGTGTGAACTGCGAAAAGACAGAAAATATGGTGATCAGCAGAAGAGAAAAAAGCCCTAAGGTGCGAATTACAAATTTGAGAGATAAGCATCAAGAAGGCGCAGAATATTGAATACCTCGTAAGAAATTTTAACAAAGAAGTGAAAATGTGACACCGAGATCCGAACACTTTTGACTGGCGGAAGAAGCATTCCAAAAGCTAAGCAAGGTACTGAGAAAGGGAAAATTTTCATTAGAAACAAAGAAAAGTGTGTTAGATTGCTATGTAGTATTCATACTCCAATACGACAGCGAATGCTGGCCAATTTTTTCCTCACGGATGAGGCAGCAGAAATGTGTCTCAACAGAAGGATACTGAGAATTTTATGGATGAAGCAAGTAAAAAAGGAAGTCTTTCAAAATAGCAACAGAGAGAACACATACTCAGAATCAGGACAGTCAGTTAATTGCATACGCTATACACGCTTGGGTGATCATGTCTCTTTCGATCTATGACTGACTAGGCAGAAAATTTCCAGCAGTACGTTGCTATTTTTTTCTGTGATAGAATGGTTGCCAACCAAGGCTACAGGATTATATCTGTCTTGTTACCCAATCCATAACTTAAGGGAGAAGAGATGGATTCATACCTTTCCCAAAAATATTTTTGCGTAATTGAGTGCAACGAATTAAAAAGGGATTTGAACTCGGCTCTACCGATTTCCAATTCCAAGTCGACAGAAAAAGATAGCTGAAATTCCATGGACGCCTAATGAGGAAGGAGGGCTTAAAAAAATAACTCTCACAGGGCATATCGAGAGTAAGAAAGGTAGGGGATGACACCAAGCCGCCTGCCTGACGAGCTTGTATGAATTAGATGGTGTAAATTTAGCAAAAGGAAAAAAAACCTAAGAGCCACACGAGGTAGGAAATCGAGGAGAACCATGATCGTCTCTGTCCTGAAGCGACTAGAAGAAGAAGGATGTTCACAGTTCTGCAACAAAGTGAGATCCAGTACGGTTGTGGTAGACTCAATTGCAGTAAATGAGTATACCAAGTTTCAATCCGACTCGCGTTTCACGTTTTCTTCTTCAGGATGTTAGCGATCATGGCTCTCCATAATTTACTGTTCTTTCAGTTTTGTCTTTTTGTTATCTCTCCTAAAACCTGTTCCACCATCCATTTATTCAAGCTTGCTAGGCAGATTACTCGTTGTTTTACTTTAATTTTCCAAGCCCTCCTTCCCTATTATGTGTCACAGAAATTTCAACCATCTCTTTCTGATGTTAAGCATAAGTGACTTTTTGTCGTCATTTTCTCTAAAAATTCGTGGTTGCTCACATGCTCACCACATGGTATTCTCAGCATCCGCCTGTAGCACTATATTTCTGTCGCTTCATGACTGTGAGCACGTCGCTAGTTTGAATTCAGAGTTTTCCTTCATCTAGAGAACTGTTATGATGCCCTATCTATAGAAATAGACTCTTCATCCGTCAATATAATATTACCTGAGTGATTTCCTGGGACGTAGCTGAGAGGCAGTTTAGAGACAGTCGAGACGTAGCGTAACTATAACGTTCGGACTTACACTTCTATTTGCTGATTACTAACACTTTACGTTGTATATATATTCTTGTTATTCTAATACACAGTTTGAAACTTCCCTCTTGTTACCGTGTCTTTCTTTCAAGCTCTAACGGGCCACAACAAGAATCCAGTTTGACTTGCTCTTTAACCCATAGCTTTGTTTCGGATAAATGGGTTCATATCTTTCCTAAGGGCATCAGTACGAAAGTGAAATTAGCATAAGCTGTCAGAATTTGAACATGGCTTGCGATACCATTTTCAGCGCTGTTACCAGTCATGCCAAACCGAAAATAAAATATATACAATAAATCTAAATTTATTTTATAAATGGAACTTTGTGTGTGTGTGTGTGTGTGTGTGTGTGTGTGTGTCCGTTACCTATAGACTCCGAAACGGCTGAACCGATTTTCTTGAAAATTTACACAGTTGTATTATATGCGAGTGTTCTTAGCTAAGTTTTGTGTCGAGGTACCCCTGATAAATATCGAAAATCAATAATCGAAAAAATCGGGTTATAAAAGGAGTGATCCGATTTTAATCAAATTTCATACACTCATAGACAAAGACATAAGAAACGATATTCAGAAGTTTCAAGGTTGCAGTTCTTACAATAGTGCAGGAAATCGATAATATATGTATATATATATAAGGCAAGACGTTTGTGTGTGTGTCTGTTTATCTGTCTGTATGTCTTTTATACAAATCCACAATTTTTATCCGATTCTCACCAAACTTCACACAAATATTCTTTAGGCTGAGGCTGAGCTCCAGGACCATGGATTATTTTTAAGGATTTCATTACACCCGAGCAACGCCGGGCTATAATATATATAAATAAATAAATAAAAAACATACAGAAAAAAAACGTACGTAACGTATGCTTTTACACAGTACTTCGCATTTATATCAGCCTGTAAGTACAGCCATGTTCAGTTGGGCGATCATGTCTCTTTCGATCCATGACTGAGCAGGCAGAAATTTCCCCGTACGTTGCTATTTTCTTTTTATTGTTGTATCAAGCAGTGCCTTGTTTTGACGAGGTTAACGAACTAGAATTGTTCATGTGCGTGGGTGGCGTGACATTTACGAGTTTTTAAATAAGGCGTAATAATGACTTGACTATACATCGTGATGATTTGTGCCGTAAGGATATTTTGGATTTTTTTCCGTGACTCATTTGAATCGTAGGGCTATTACATGCACTGCAGCCGGAACAGGAGTGGTGTTTCTTTGGACACGACAGTCTGACGGAGCCTAACCCCCTCCAAGAAGGTTTTAGAATTCAGAGTTTTCCCTTCTCCACCCAAGGCGATGGGACCCAGTCTTTTCTGCTATTTATTAATAGCTGGGAGGAGAAGAGATAGATTTGTAGGATATGAAATTAAGAATTAAAATCAACCTTCTTCATTTTTACAAAAAAATTAACAATGACGTGTGAAATCCTGATTTTGCCTCATAGAAAAAGGATTGACCTCGTGCTTACAGAAAATGTCGAAACCGGATTTCGCGAGTAAATGTTAAATTGGTTTTCTGGCCAATGGGAGCGAGCGAAAAATCTAAAAGGATATATTAATGACTTCGATCTGCGTCAGTCAGTTTGATGGGAGTAGCGAGACGATAAGCTAACATGAACGGGAGAAACTTCAATCAATTCAACCAGACGTAAGTTCGCTTTGCACATTGTCCTCTTTCTCCTTCTTTCTTGTGTGCTGATTCCTTTTACTTCTTCTCCATCCAAAGACATTCCTACCAAACAAGCACTTATACATGCATACATACATACATACGTACATACACATAAACTATTTCCAACATATTACTACTACGAACATTTCTATAACCCTTGATGCTCTTAACTTTCTAATTGAGCATTAATTTCTACGAATTCTTATTCTATTCTTTTAATACAATTCTATTTTATGAAAAATGTATATTTTTATTCTTCCATTATTTCACACTATTCTTCCACACTGATTCACACATTCCAGCCTCCAACCTGCTGACAACCTTTCTGATGATAACGTTCTGATAATTCTGATGATATTTATGGATAAAACTTGTAAGCTGTAGGGAGTTCGGTTATGAATGACACAATGCCAAATAAATAAACATTAACCATCTCCCTATAGCTACAGGTTCATGTCTTTCGTAAGTGAATGCAGTGGATTCGACAGGAATTCGAACTCTGCTCTCCGATTCCTCGACCCGAGCCAGTATCAATCCATTAATTCGACTTTGTCTCTCGTTTCCGTTATTATTCAACAAACTGAAACAATACATTAACATCATTATGAGATGAGTCAATCTTACAAGTGTTTGGGTGCCAGTTCTCTTAGAGTGAACCAGCTGATTAAAAAAAACGCCTCTTATTATTATTATTGTTGTTGTTGTTGTTGTTGTTTATGTTTTGCGACACAGTGTAAGTTTTTGAATACGCCGGGTGCATTCTATGGCGTGTTACAACAATAACCTCAGTCAGACAACACTTTGCTCAAAATATGCACAGTAGAGCCGATTTTTGGATGACTCCATCTCGGTGTGGTATCCCTAGTTGGTCAAGGAAGTCAGATTTAATTGGATTGATTCCAGTGCGCTGGCAATCACTGGAATCAACGTGACATTTCTTTCTTGCGTTCCAAACAATCTTGGCATCTCAATTTTCAAATCAGAGTATTTATTATCGTTATTAACATTGGTAGAAGTAGTAGTAACAGTAGTAGTAGCAGTTGAAATAGTAGTAGTAGTAGTAGTAGTAGTCGAATGAAAAATTAGAGATTCTCGTTCGAATTCAAATCAAGTCTGTTACATTTACTTGCGCGCAAATACAACTCACTACTCCAGCTAAGCATTGGGTAAATAATAGTACAAACTGGATCCTAGAGCCTTGGTTAGCAACCAGTCTACAAGAAGGAAAATTCTTAATTCAAACTAACCTGGAGAGGGTCGGGCATCGTCAAGTTATTTTGCCCAAAACATCACACCGTTGCCATGGCTACAGTATATGTGGTAACCTTGCTAGCTTAATGGGTTTAGGGACGTATGATCAGTAGTAGAAAAACAATTGGATTTAATCAGTTTATTATATTGATAATAATCAAATACTTAACGTGAACCGAGAGGAATTTAAACACCATCACGCTCCTTTTATGATTAACCAAATTAGTGTCCAATTTTTTTTTCCTGAATTCTTTACCAAAAATCTTTAATTTGTACAAATTTATTTATTACTAAACACATAAAAAAAATTTCGTTGCATTATTTTAAGAAAAAAAATAAATTTTTTTAGTTTGGTCCTTATTTTAGGACCAAATGTTCTAGAGCACGGTATAATTGAGCAAAATTAGTTTCATACATTTTCTTGGCTTTATAGGACAATTAGAGCATTCATATATACTATATACAAATATGAGTTACATATAAGTACTACTTACCAAGGATGTGCGTTGTGGTACAGTGGATATCGGCTCAGAACGAGAAACCGGGGAGCCGAGTTCGAATTCCATTTGAATCCATTGTATTCACTTACGCGCAAACACCCTTGGGAAAGGTATTAATCCGTCTCTTCCCTCCAGTCAAATAACAGGACAGATTAAATTCTCTAGCCTTGGTTGGCAACCAGTCTGCCGCAGAAAACAATGGCAACCTACTGCAGGATAATCTTCTGCCCAGTCAGTCATGTCTTGAAAGAGACATGATCGCCCAAGCGTGTTTCACGTACTTACCAAAAACGTTTTTGCTTGAATGATAAATGAAACTGAGCGTATCTTCCTCCTCAAGACTTTCACTTTATACTGAAAACTGAGACGTCAGTGTTGCCAATATACATCAGACAGTAGATGATATATTTGAAAGATACTTCATTCTTTATGACTAACCAAAGAAATATCTGAAAACTGCAGAAATTGCTGAAATATAGCAAATTATCCTTCTGGTCCTAAAAACAAGAACCATGGGCACTAATGGGTTAATATATATAGGTTTATCGTGGAGAAGTTTTTCACTCATCTGAGCAGAGTCATGCCAACTTCGAAGTTTCGTGAATGTACCGTGTACTATGATGAGGAGTGGGGACATCATGATGGTGCCTTCACGAAACTTCGAAGACGGCATGAATCTGCTCAGCTAAGTGGCAAACTTCTTCACATTAATCCTATTAACGTTCTATCTCTATTTTGATACCGAACAATTTACGACAAAAAACTGCTTACCAAAATATCTTTTTAACAATAAACCACTGAAAAAACTACAACCTTGATACTAAACATCATCACAACGCAACACTATATAAGTCAACACCCAGAGGCGGCAGTCTGTCTCATGCTAAATTGTAATAGACAGGCCAATCGTCAGGTTGTTTATATTTACTTAAGCTCTATCACTAATACTGAGCACTTTAATCCATAAATATGGCATACTATATATTTTTTTCATTATATTTTATCATATATCTTTGCTCCCTTTTCTTATACTTGTATTTACTCTGTTTCACGAGCAACATCCACTTGATGGTAAATGTCTTAACGAAATACAAAATGTACAATTCTTGTTATTGTTCTAATGTAATTCCCAAATACAGCCACCAGATTATGGCCATGTTCGTAGTCGATGTTATTAGCGGTTATTTTTATGATGATAAGCACTTATGTTGTTTTTAGACCTTTCTTTTACAGTTGGGGGCATATAGTTATTCTCTGCTTCCCACGAGTAAGTTAGGTATGAAATTTGGTAAGGTTTTAATGCTAGTTTATAGGTCCTTATAATGAAATGATTCGAGAGTTTAGGTCAGCAGCCGTCATGATAAGGAAGGATGGTATATCCGATATAACTACTCATGCATTTGTTTATATGGATGTACACTGCCCTATTTCTGTTTTTATTCATTTTTTGTTTTTTTCATTTTCTTTTAAGTTTGTTTGAGGATTCTTTTAATTCTAGAAAAAACTGAAATTGTTGCTCGTAAGATTTGGGCCTCGAAAACCATATTTGTAAGTTCGACCTTTATTGGCTGCCCCCACATAACACATACGCCAGATTTAACTGAACATATAATCCTCTCTATTATAATAAAAAAAACTGCTATGTATTTATTTGTTATATATATATATATATATATATATATATATATATATATATATATAATGAATTTTTTTGTTTTTACCTTTTTTATTTTAGAAAACTGAAAGTGTCTTCTAATTTTGTATTCAAAAATGTTTTGTTGAGAATTTTTTTTCCTTCAAAAATGTGTTATGGTAATAATTTTTCTTTCAAAAATGTATATATTTCTATAAAAGTCTGTTTTTATACTTTCATAGTATTTTGACCATACTTTGGGGGTTAACTGTTTGCCCATAGCTGGGACCCTAACACTGGGACCCTATCACTCCGGGTCAGAGTGGACCTGGGAACAACAGCAATTAAGAGGTGGTTCCATGCTCCTCACAACCTCTCGCTGCTGGATGCAGTTTACCGTCACACCCTTGAATTTAGAACATGTAAAAATCACAATCTACTACAAAATTGTACATTTTGTTTCGTTCATTGAAAGAACAATGTCACATCAGGTAGTTAATAATGATGTTAATAAACGTTATTTTTTCTGATGAGACATTGTTCTTTCAATGTCGAAACAAAATGTACAATTAAAGTATGATTTATTATATATATATATATATATCCCTTCTGTCACGTTCATGGAGAGAGAGATAATAGCGAGGCATTGTCGGCTCAGTTCATTCTCTTTACTATCAGTTATTAAACTTTACTACCAGTTATGAAATCTCTTGCCACGTGTTCGCTCTAACAGTGCCTTATCATTTTATGTTTTTTGCAATAATTATGCTGTCGAGTTGGGAAGAATATATATATATTCCATTTTTAAACGAGTTATTTCGCTTCCCAGGTTTCTACCATGAGTTGTGTCTTTTTAATACAAATGTGTACTGGTCTAAACATATGAGGACCAAAAACTAAGTATTAAACAATCAATATATATATATCCTCTCTCTTAAAATAATGACCGTTGTATATTTTTACTTGTATAATATATATTTCCATCCTATCACGTTCAGGGCTTTGAATGTTTTTTCCTTATATCTTAATCTAAGATACTTAATAGTAGATATATCAATATATATGTTGCTGTCATTTTAAACAGCATATCGATATAAATGGATGTGCGTTGTGGTGTAGTGGATATCAACTCGGAACGACAAATGCCGAGTTCGAATTCCAGTTGATTTCCTTGCATTCACTTACGCACAAATACACTTAGGAAAGGTATTAATCCATCTCTTCCTTCAAGTTATGGGTTAAATAATAGATTGGATTCTATAGCCTTGGCTAGAACCTATTTTACCGAAGAAAGCAATGGCAACCTACTACGGGATAATCTTCTGACCAGTCTGTCATGTCTCGAAGGAGACATGATCGCCCAAAGCGTGTATCACGTATGACACTTAACTGATCGATAAATATTTCGTCGTCAGTTTTTATGTCACAAGCCCACTCGTTTACCTGTATTATTTATTGTCCGGCCCCTAACAACAATAGCTTGTAGGAGTAACATCCATCATCCATGACTATCATCTGATTAATTAAATTATCATAAATTACTTACTATTTTTATGCAGGACATATTTCTATATGTCTATGTAAAAAAAAAAAAAAAAAAAAACCAAAAAAGGCAGATTTCACTCGGGATAAGCGATTTCTTTAAGTTATTCAACTGCCTAGAAAAGTTTTATTAGTTTCCTAAATTCTTAGTGTCCTAGTCGATGATAATATTTTATTTTTATCAGCCAACATCATGCGAAAATCACATTTTCGTCTGACCAACGAAAAAAATTAGTGAGAATTGGGTGGTGTGAAGTTTAATTCGGATGTTGTATTTTTTTAACATTAAAAATATATTTTATGCACACATATTTTTAAATTAATTAATATTTATTTTTCCATTATCATTTTCGATAACTAAATTCATTTTCTTTCAATTAACGTTAAAGACTTTCAAATTATAAGATATTTATTTTAAAATTTAAATTTAAAATATTCACCATATATATACAAAATATACAACCATCATTATTTTTAATAGCACGTCAAAATAACGAAATTCTTTCGTTCTAAAGAAAGTTTAAAACGACATTTTTCTTCCGTTGTAATGTGAAGTATTTGTTAACTATGAAACATATGATAAAACTTTTAAAACAATGAATCTATTTATGTTTTTCTACTAGTTTTGCTTTCCTTGTTTCTAAATAGGAAATCATGAAAAGGAAAAAAATGTCTAAAAATTTTACCTACTTTCACCATAAAAAGTTTTAAAGCCTACACATTTCCTTTCTTCTAACAGAAATATTTCTCGCTAGCTTAACTTTTCCTTTCTTTGTCTACTGCTCGAAACGAGAGCCCGCAATTCGCACACGCGATAGTTTGCGCGTGAGCGTACAATACGTACACACACTCACACACACAAGATCCCATGTTTAAAATTCATTCTTTGGTTTTTTTTTTCTCTTAACTAATTCTACTAAATAAAAAAAAAATGACAAAAAAAGGCCTTCAATATGAAACCGCTAAACATGAAAAAAATCGTTTTTTCCTTAAAGAGAAATTAAATTTTTCTTTTTAAATTATGCAAAACAAAGTATATGGTAAAATTACAATAATAACAAAATAAAAACTCAAGGACAGAACTTACAAGATGGTGGTGTCTGGTGGTACACTGATTACCCTGTGCAATTGAAGAAACATACATTGTACTGTGGTCCGAAAGCAGAGACATCGTTCAGGGCAAGCGGATACACTGGACAAAAAGATGAGACCACTTAAAATCGATGCTAGCACATAGATTAAATGGTTGATGCCAAATACCGCCATCGTTGCGAGACCCTCTTAAGAAAATGGTCTCACTCAGCAGACGAGTGGCAGCTAAATCTTTCACTTAGCAGTTCGCGTTTCTATCTTTCTTCCCCACCCACTCGCTGTAGTTTTTTCCTTCCTTTCCTATTCCCGCTTCTTTTTCTCTTTTGTAATTTATATATATATATATATATATATATGTGTGTGTGTGTGTGTGTGTGTGTGTGTGTGTTCGTTCGTTCTTCTAGTCTGGTCGACTATGGTTTTTGTTCTTTTTTTCATTTAGATTCGTGCTTACAAGCAACAGGATCTTCTATGTGCCGTGTCCCTTCGAGACATTTGCGATCATGGCTCTCTACAATTTCCTGTTGTTTGTAGCGCATTGCAAATTTTGTTTGTTTTGTTACCTCTCTTAGAACCTGTTCTGTCGACTATTTACACAAGCTCGTTAGGCAGGTTATGCACTGCTTTCTTTGTCCCTCTTGTCTTCAATACGTCCTGTGAGTATCAAATTCACCAAGTCTTCTTTCCTCATTATGTGTGCCTGTTCTTCCATCTATTTCATTAGGTAGGTTCTACGCTATTTTCTCTTCTCCGCTTGCCTTCAATATGTCCTGTGAGTGTCAAATTTTTAAAACCATCTTTCCTCATTATGTGCTTTAGATATTTCATCTTTTCTTTCTCTTTCTAGTGTTAAGTATATATATATATATATATATATATATATATATATATATATATATATATATATATTCCATTTTCTCTTAAACTTAATTTATGCTCAAATGTTGGTCCATGTTCTTTTACGCATCTTTCTGTTGAACCACATTTCTGTAGCTTCAAGTTTCTTCTTCATCAGTGAGGAGATTGTCCAGCATTTACTGCTATAGTTCAGTACTCTTTTCACTGTTTCAATGGAATTATTCTTAGATTTTACTGATAGGGACCGAATATGACAGAGATTATTATAGATGGGGGTCACCTAACTTGCTCGCACACGTCTCGAATATTTTTACTCGTGATATATTTTAGCAACATTAACATAGCTTTAAGTAAACTTATTACAAATTCTTTAAATAAACTAGAAGAGCTATCTTTTGTTTGTTAATAAAATATTCTTTAAGAAATGCCTCTATTTTAATATTTTTTACTAACCAAATTAGCACATATTTGAACACAACTGTAGATGTTCCGATTTGGAATATTGTTTACAGGTTCAGCAAATTCTACGCGCTCTCAAACACGAGGTACGCCGCTCGAGGCAACAATTTTTGGTATATGGTACCATATGAAGGATGTGCGTTGTGGTCCAGTGGATATCGGCTCGGAACGAGAAATCGGGGAGCCGTGTTCGAAATCCAGTTGAATTCATTGCATTCACTTACGCGCAAATACCCTTGGGAAAGGTATTAATCCGTCTCTTCCTTCCAGTTATGGGTTAAATAACAGGACAGATTGGGTTCTATAGCCTTGGCTGGCAACCAGTCTACCGCAGAAAGCAATGGCAACCTACTGCGGGATAATCTTCTGCCCAGTCAGTCATGTCTCGAAAGAGACATGATCGCCCAAGCGTGTTTCACGTATGGCGCTTAACTGACTGACTGACTACTTACCAAAAACTTTTGCTTGAATGATAGATGAAACTGAGCGTATCTACTTCCTCAAGACTTTCACTCTATACTGAAAACTGAGACATCAGTGTTGCCAATATACATCAGACAGTAGATGATATATTTGAAAGATACTTCAATCTTCTGCCCAGTCAGTCATGTCTCTTTCGAGACATGATCGCCCAAGCGTGTTTCACGTATGGCACTTAACTGACTGAATGCTGCCATAATCCTTGCCTTCAGTTCATCTTTGGTGTTACAAGGAGTTTTGCTGGTCTCTCACTCAACTGCACCCCACTCATAATAATCAAGGTGACTGCAGTCTTGGGAGTAATGTGGCCAGATATAAGGGGTGATGTGGTCGCAGAAATTGTCTAACAGCCATTACTGGGTTCTCCTGCTTTTATGGAAAGGTGTGAAGTCTTGTTTGCCAGGCATAAGGCCTTCTAACAGACAACCACCTGACCCAGGACAGAACTATCTCCTCAAGGCGCTTTTTGTGGGCTTCTACGTTGAGTCTAAGGCCGTGTGGGAAAATGAACTCATTACTAGTGATCACTCCAAACACCATTATAATCACCATTAGATTCCTCCGAATCTTTCCGAATACTCTGCACTGTCACTCAAATACTTGAAATGTTCGTAATGTAAATTCCGACGCGAATGCCAAGTAGTACCGCATGTCGTTTCCAAATTTCTGGGGGAGTGAATCGCTTCATGATGCTACTTTTTCTCACAGATGGTGCCCAACTGACCCTACCATAATGTGCAGTCGACATCACGAAATTAAATTATAAGATTGCGACAATTCATCCATCGCCCCCTGTACATTTCGAGACTCTTGGCAAAATTTAAAGAATGATCTGTAATATAATCGATCCTAACCTGGCATCTCGACATCAGTCACTTTCTCACCGACCTGACGTAGCTTTCCTCTATCTTTTCTACAAATATTTTCATGGCAAATGACATGACAAGCTTTCTGCCCTAGTGCACCGACTACATGTATTTAAGCTTGCTACTATATTGGCAACTAGGTCCCACTGTTTTACTGTTGAAATAACGAAATGCAATCGCCACTTCTAATCAGTTTTTTTTATTTTTGAACTTCCTAGTTCCTTATTTTTTTATTTTATTTTTTTTTTTTTGCTTCCCTGATAATTAAAATCTTCAGAATGTTTTCTTTTCCAAACACGGTCAGCCCATTTTGGTCGTCTTCATAACTGATGTTACTGAAAAATATTATAAAATCATCATTGGTAATGGCTAAAAGTATAGCTGAAAATACTCTCACATACAGAACATTCGAACAGTTTTTACATAATGTCCAGCAAAGAAGAAAATTATAACAAGAAAAAATAATGTAAAGTTTAACAGCAGTATCTTGTCTCTCTTTTTTAACTAAACTTGTATAAAAGAGGGAAGGACGGCCAAATACACAATATATATATTGGCTAGTCACGTGTGGAAATTGAAATCAAAATACAGAAAAGACCAAGACATAACGTGGCGTATAGTGAAAACAGCCAAGCCTTACAACGGTGGAAAAATATGTAGCTTGTGCCAGGAAGAAAAGTTAGAGATTATGTTGTTCTCAAACAAAAATGAACTATTGAATGAAAAAAAAAACTGTTTTTTTTGTGTGTGGGGGGGTATCATTTCACCCCAAGCAAGGAAGTAATACAACGAAAACCCAGGGGGTCACAGGGAGTAAAAGCGAACGAGAAGACTGAATAGTGAGGATTGAGAGAAGGACAAAATCTCAAGAAGATAGAATGACGCTGCATTAAAACTTTTGAAGATTGTAATTATCAAGGTAGCAAGGAAATCAAACAGAGATTCACAGGTGATTGGTGCGAGAAAGGAAACTGTTGAAATAGAAGTGATGGTAGCATTTTATTATTTCAACAATAAAACCGTGAGCCCTAGTTGCCAATCTAGCAGCACGTTCAAATTCATGTAGTCGATGCACCAGGTAAACAGCGCATCGGAGCAGGTGGCATGGAACTATTTGCGGAAAAGACAGAGGTAAGCCATGTCACGTCGGTGAGAAAGTGATTGACAAAGAGATGCCTTATCAGGATCGATTACATTGACACTCCACCCACGTCTATTGAACAGGTGAAGAGGCTCATCCCTTGTTCTCTGTTTAGGATGTGGTTTCCGGCTTTCTCTTTTCCAATGTTTTCACTCTTATGTAGCCCCCTGCACATCAGTGGCGTTATCGCCTTGCTCGGGGTGATATGATTAAAAAAAAATCCTTCTTTGGATTTTTCCAAGAATCTCGAGATATGGAACAGAAGCGCCAGATTGATATGATAGCGCGATTCTCAATGCACGGATGAATGTTAAGTTTATAAATCTGCAAGATGGATTCTGACAAGAAAAATGTTTTCGGGCGACACACACACACACACACACACACACACACACACACATATATATATATATATATATATATATATATATATATATATATATATATTTTCTTTAATCCGAAGTGGAAGAGTAGGAAGGTAAATTCCAAGAACCTGATCCTAATCAATATTAAAAATGTTTAATATTAAAAAGTGAGCTCAATGTATTAAGAATACAGAGCCAATATAAATTAGAGAAAATGTTCAAAATTCTAAGGTGTCGGATGTACATTTCGACATAGGATCTCTAATAGAGACTCTACGTCACGTCAGGAGCTTCGCCATTTGGAAAAACAATGCCGTAGAGTCTCTATTAGAGATCCTATGTCGAAATGTACATCCGACTCCTTTCAATTTTGAAAATTTTATCTAATATATATATATATATATATATCTTGACCACAAATAGCCTCCAGTTGACTGGCTATTTGTGGTCGGGAGGCCTAAGACGTTAGCAGATCAAATGGTAGCTTCCCCTATATAGATAGGTGTCGCAGGTTCGAATCCTGTCGAAATCGTAAATAATCAGGCCGGTAGATATAAATATATAATACTGTTTCATTAAAAACACAATATCTACTTAAATATGAGTATCGATAAAGAATAATGTTCAAACAATTCATTTCATATATATATATATACAATATAATTCATTTCAAATTGCCGGTTGTTTATAACCAAGTTTCGTTAAATATATATGTATATATTAGTCATTCACATATTGTATTAAAAATAGCTTTTTTCTTATCATTTAGAGGTCATATAGAAAAACCCATACTTGAAATATGAGACGTCTGATTTTGATGAACGCAAATGTGGGGCCTTATCTTTTCCTTTCGGAAAAAAGAAAATAGCCATGATACCCAGCTGGCCAAGGATCTGAGGAATGAAAACTATTTTGACAGATGATTGATTATGGGTCCATATCTCTATTCTCTGTGGGGTGGTATGGAATCCTTAAATGGAAAAAAAGTAATAGATACTTTAAAATTTCGGCAGAACCATTGATTTTTTTTTTTTTTTTTTTTTCACCTAAGAGACAGGAAATAGCAAACATCGGAAATAAACAATTTGGTTTAAAAGCAGATCAGAACTTTGTTATATTGTAAGGCTGTTCATGGCCGAGCGGTAAGGCGTTTGTTACTCCTGCAAAGAAGGAATCAGGCTCGAATCCTTTAATAAGTTTTCTCGGATACGCAGATTAGTGGATATAATAAACATTGTTTGAAATAAAAACGGAGTGTCTACTCAAATACGTGCATCCACTAAAAATAATGTTTGAAGTTAAAAAAAATATATACCGGTTAAAAAAATACATCCATTAATTCTTTAGAAATTACTTTATGTTTCAGGTACAAAAATGAGCAGATATGTGTTTATATATATATATATATATGGTCAGCTTACTTTCATGTAAAAACGACCGACAAGGAAGATTTTATTAATAAGCCGATGCAATAGTCACAGACAAAAACCATGCGATTTACCCAACTTTGGTTCACCAAACGACCGTTAGGTGACGCTGTATGAGTCTAAAAAGACAAGTATTTCCTTCCTCGTAAATAAAGGCGTACCTGCCGGAGAGAAAGAGTAAAAGAGAGAGAGTTCTAACACACCCTTTTTATCATGCACACAAACAAGCATATTTTAATAGCAAAATTTTTAAGGCCTTTTCACTTATTTTCAACTGTGCACATTAATGTAATTTCTTTTTGTTAATCAGCCTGTCAGTTTTGCCATACGTGATACACGCTTGGGCGATCATGTCTCGTTCGATCCATTACTGACTAGGCAGAAGATTTTCTCACAGTAGGTTGCCATTGTCTTTCTACGGTAGGCTTTTTGCCAACCAAGGCTATAGAACCCAATCTGTCTTGCTATTTAACCCATAGTTGACGAGATGAATTCATAACTTTCACAAGAGTATTTGCGCGCAAGTGATTGCAACGGGTATTCGAACTCGGCTCTACCAATTTCCCCTTCCAAGACGATATTACACCACAACGCACTGCCACATTTTTGTCAATCTATGCATTAATTGTCTTTTGTGTTAAAAATCATTATATTGTGAATTATTCTTACTCGATATTTTGTGATTTATTCTTACATGAGTCCAACGAATATTGTTTGCAGGACAAATGCATCAGGAGGCGTTAAATGTCATCACCACGCAGCAAAAATGGAGATCACTGCAAAAAGTATTTAAACTAAAAAAAAATTCTTATAAAATTAGAACTTATTTTTAAAATCATTGCGTGAAGTTGCAGAAATTTATTTGTATTCAGCTTTTAAAAATTTTAAACCAGTATAGAATTGTAGGAATGAACCAAAATGACCTCAGGTCAGATACTACCACCATGCAGAGAATACATTGTTTCTTTTACCCTCTCTGTCTCTAAATAACTCCCAAGAACTAAGATACCCAAATCTATTCCCTTTTCTTTCTCTGCTACTATTTCTCTTTCCCCTACTCTCTCTATCTCCCTGACCCATGCTTGACCTAAAGGATTAGCCAGTCCCTCTCTGGCTTCTAAGTAGGCAACATGTGTTCTCTTGCTAGTAGACACTTAACACGAAAGTATGTAAAAATAAGAAAATAAAATATTCCTCTCAACGCTAATATTTGTATCCATTTCTTTGTCAATTATACCCACAAAGATACCAAAATATTACAGAATCATTTTACAAATTGTAGCATCGCCGAGGTGAATACGATACACAGCGAAAGTGTACTGCGGTATTATTCAGCACAATTTCTGGTTCTAAACGGAACAGAACGGTACAGTATTTATAACGACAGACAAGACAGAATTTACAACACAGAGAGAAGGGGTTTAGTCCTCATTAGTCGCTGAATGACACTCGAATATTACGCCTCGAATGCTACTATTCTTTATTTAAATAGACCATATCAAGCCACGGGCCGTTCCATCATTGCAAGTGCTAGAAAGATGTCAACCACTCTACAACACAAATAAGCTAGTCGTCAGAATAAATCGGAAGAGGTTCAGAAAATCTAATAAAATAGGTTTAGGAAGTGATAAAAATTTTATAAATAGTGGTGGTGGGGGGTAACGAGGTTCGAAAATGATTGAAACCAAGTCAGGCTTACAAAGTATTACAAGATCTTGAAGAAATAAAACGGGAAATAAGTTTCCATCAATGACTCTAAGTAAAATGTTTTACTGAACCTGAAAATATTTCAATGAATACTTGCCAAAATTACAGTATAAATAAATGTTCATCAATGATCAACATATATATATATATATATATATATATATATACTAGCAGTATAGCCCGGCTTTACGCGGGTGTAATGAAAGCTTTAAAACTAATCCATGGTCCTGGAGCTTAGACTCTGTGGACGCTGGCACGAAAGACTAAAAAGCAATAGTTGTTTCCAGTTAAAGCGAAACCGTAGACTGAAAGAAAAATGAATGGATATAAGTCAAATTTTGATTTCCTGGTATCGATATCAAATAAGTGTTTTTCGTCGTAAACTGAATTTTGAAGGCTAAATAAGTCCAATGAGTAAATGGTATCATGGCTGAGACTAAGAACTACAATTATACCTACTTAGAGCCAAACCTGAAGCAAAAACTAAAATAAAAGGACTTAAAAATATACAGACATACAGGCAGATAAACAGACAAACCTTGCCTTTTATATTTATATATATTATCGATTTTCTGCACTATTGTAAGAACTGCAACCTTGAAACTTTCGAATATCTTTTCTTATATCTTTGTCTATGAGTGTATCAATTAAAATCGGACCACTCCTTCTATAACCCGATTTTTCGATCATCGATTTTCGATATTTATCGGGAGTACCTCGACACAAAATCTATCTAAGAACACTCGCAGACGCTTATAGTACAACTGTGTAAATATTCAAGAAAATCGGTTCAGCCGTTTCGGAGTGTATAGGTAACGGGGACACACACACATAGACAAAGTTCCATTTATAAAATAAGTTTAGATATAAGTGGTTTAAACTAATGGATGTATATTCCACAGTTTAATATTCTAATTTTTATAAAACGTGCTCAATACGGAAGTAAACCATTTATAGGTAGATAGGTACTATTATTGTTATAATAGCATTCTGCAACTGAAAAGCTATCAAGTTTCGGTGTTCAATACACTATTATCAGGCATTAAAATTTGGTTCAGTTATTAATATAGCGATAATAATAACTATATATATATATATATATAAACTTATTTATAAATGGAACTTTGTCTATGTTTGTGCGTGTGTGTGTGTGTGTGTGTGTGTGTGTGTCCGTTACCTATAGACTCCGAAACGGCTGAACCGATTTTCTTGAAAATTTACACAGTTGTACTATAAGCGTCTGCGAGTGTTCTTAGCTAGGTTTTGTGTCGAGGTATCTCCGGTAAATATCGAAAATCGATAATCGAAAAAATCGGGTTATAGAAGGAGTGGTCCGATTTTAATCAAATTTGATACACTCATAGACAAAGACATAAGAAATGATATTTAGAAGTTTCAATGTTGCAGTTCTTACAATAGTGCAGAAAATCGATAATATATATATATAAAAGGCAAGATGTTTGTGTGTGTCTGTTTATCTATATGTATGTCTTTTATACATATCCACAATTTTATCCGATTCTCACCAAACTTTTTTCTTTATTTTTTTAATCATATCACCCCAAGCAAGGCGAAAAAGCCACTGATGCGCAGGGGGCTACGTGAGGTGAAAAGATTGGAAAAGAGAAAACCGGAAACCACATCCTAAACAGGAAACAAGGGATGAGCCTCTTCACCTGTTCAATAGACGTGGGTGGAGTGTGAACCGGGCGATAGTTTAGTCTATCTACTTCAATTGAAAACAATAAAAAAAAACAGTGAAAAGATTGGAAAAGAGAAAACCGGAAACCACATCCTAAACAGGAAACAAGGGATGAGCCTCTTCACCTGTTCAATAGACGTGGGTGGAGTGTGAACCGGGCGATAGTTTAGTCTATCTACTCCAATTGAAAACAATAAAAAAAAACAGTGAAAAGATTGGAAAAGAGAAAACCGGAAACCACATCCTAAACAGGAAATAAGGGATGAGCCTCTTCACCTGTTCAATAGACGTGGGTGGAGTGTGAACCGGGCGATAGTTTAGTCTATCTACTCCTTCACACAAATATTCTTTAGGCTGAGTCTGAGCTCCAGGACCATGGATTAGTTTTAAATCTTTCATTACACCCGAGCAACGCCGAGTTATACTGCTAGTATATATATATATATATATATATATATATATATATATATATATATATAAAAGAAAACTAAAAATATATTTAAAGCGATTGTGAATCTTGATTTATTTTGACAAGTGGGTGAGCGTCCATCTCCTCAGGCCACGAAATGAAAAACGCTTTAATTCAATTCAGAATATTTTAAAAAAAGGGTTGGCGTTGCTTAGAAATTAATTTACTTCTAGTTATATCAGGTTAGATGAAGTGTTGATAATTATAAAGCTTTGCATTAAAATGTAGCGATCGGACAGGAAATGTCACAAAAATAATGTTACACACTCACCAACTCGGGCACATATATATAAGTTAAACAAAAAATTAATTTATACAAAAACAACACAAGTAAATAGATATTACCACACATTAACAAATATAGACAAACACACGCCGAAAAACATATATACATGCAATATACACAAAAGCTAAAACAGCTATAAAAAAAGACTAAAAAAAATTCAAATACATAAGTAAAATAAAAAAATGAAAATAAGCACTAATAGCCGAATATAAGTAAAACCATAGATATTACAAAAACACGCACAAATATAAGAAAATTCACAAAGACTGAAGTTGAATTTGCCAGAAAAAAATAAGTGAGGAAAAAAACTAAATCCAACTAAACAGGTAATTTAAATTTGTTTTTATATGGGCATTTAAAAATAACTTTATTTCCTGCTTTAAAACCTGGCTAGTTTCTTTAAATTTAATTAATTTTATTTTTTCATAAGTTAGTTCTATTTCTGAAGCTAATGGGGGTTTGGGATTTTCCTATACAGAAAGTAAAACCCAACACATAACTAAAGTATACAGAACCAATCACACGTTTTTGGAAGAACAAGATGCAGAGAACAGTATGTCACAAAATTCCTAAATGACACTTTGCAAGTTTTGATTTTGGAGTTTTCCTTCTCCTAAGCTATAGAACCCAGTCCGTCCTACTATTTGTCCATAGCTGGGGGTGGGGGAAGAGTTGGATTCATGCCTTTCCCAAAGGTATTTGTACGTAAGTGGATGTAATGACTTCGACTAAAATTCGAACTCGGTTCTCCGATTCCTCAATCCGGGCCGCAATCCATTACTCTGCTGTGCATAGATAGTGTTATGGAGTTATTTTCGCAATGAAGGCTAGTATTTGCGTTAAAGTCGGTCCTAATAGGTTTGACGTTCAAAACGTTAGGAACTTGATATAATATGTGTTACGCAGTGTAAACTTGCCAGATCACTGACTACTTTCGTATTCGACTAACTGTCGACTACTATCATCCAACATCGTCTGACCCTCATTCCTCTTATTACTCCTACTTAAATTAGGTGGGAGAGTCTATTCACTATAGAATAGGTGTGTTTCACCATAGATAGATAGATAGATAGATAGATAGATAGATAGATAGATAGATAATGAACAGACTGAAATAGATAGATAGATAGATAGATAGATAGATAGATAGATAGATAGATAGATGTAAATTTGTCACTTAGTTGTTTGATGTTATATTCCCGACTCCAGTGTTTGTTAGACACACATTTCAATAATCGCTTCGTCCACTCGTCAGGATTTACCGGCAATTGACTGCTCGTTTTCGTTATTTTTATATTAAGTAAAAAGATAATAATTTATGCACATTTTATAGGTTTAAGGTTCATTCTTTCTTGTTTCATTATGTGTGAAGGATGGGGCGTTTATTTGCTCCCCCCCCCCCGAGATTACTGACAAAGAAACCAACAGCATTAAACTACCAATCTAGTCTTGTCAATTCAGCAGTTCTTTTGTCGCTACAAGTACTTCGTTGAGAATTGCCACATACTGACCGTAGATACATTACCGAAACCGGAAAAGGATTAATTCAGTGTTGCTAACGGAATAAACAGTCTTTTTTACTCGTTTTCTTTTTTAAATGGGTATTATATTATTATTTTGGGATCATCAGTTTTTCTCTATCTCTGAGAACTGGCACTCAGTTAGATGGACGCTTCGAACGATTCCGCTAAGAGACTTCAAAAATGGCCGATTAGCAAAGTGAGAGAGAGAGAGAGAGAGAGAGAGAGATAGAGAGAGAGACGAAGTCGACGAATGAGTGTGTTTTGTTATAAATATACAAGAGAAATGAAAATATCAAAAACTAATAATAAATACAACAGCTAATGTCCAGATAATTTTTTTCCCTTTAATACGTGATGGTATGCATGAACAAACTGTGTTGTTTGTCAATCAGTCGGTCAGTTATGTGCCATAAGAGATACTCGCTTTGGGCGATCATGTCTCAAAAGACACTTGACTAGGCAGAAGATTATCCCTCAGTAGGCTGCCATTGCTTTCTGTGGTAGACTGGTTGCCAGCCAAGGCTATAGAACCCAATCTGTCCTATTGTTTAACTCATAACTGGAGAGAAGAAACGGATTAATACCTTTCACAAGGGTATTTGCTCATAAGTGAATGCGAGAAATTCAACTGAAATTCGAACTTGACTCTCCTATTTGTCGTTCTGAGTCGATATCCACTGCACCACAACACACAATCGTCGTTTTATAACTTCAGTAAATTTTTACACAATGCGGGATTTTATCTTCATTGGGATTTCATCATCGTTACTCAGCCGCTATTTCCATGTCAAGTGTTTTGAGGTGCTATATTCCTTGGCCCCCAACAGCCCTGATCTTTGCAAACTGAGATCCGCCATTTGATTTTTGGGGACAGGAAAAAATCACAATGGGGCATTATAGAGGTTATCGAACTTGAGAAATGTTGTCTTTTGCTATAAAAAAAAAAAAAAGCCCCGTTGTACCAGCGCCGTTGAATAAACGGGTGCGTTATTATGGTGGAGTTGCTAATCACCGGGTGCATGCAATTCTGTCTTTTCCTGACGAACAACATCATGCAAACGCAGTGATCGTAATAAAGGGTTCAGTTCGAAATTCATAGCACCTGAAGAAGGTTGGAGTGTACAACAGCCGAAACGTCGTAAACGTGGCAATAAAGATGAGGACAATAGTTCGAACAATGTAAATAATGTAAATACTACTTTATCTCAGAAATATAGACATATTATTTTTTTAATTTAAAATTTTTTTTCATTTTACTTTGTTTTAATCTTTTAAAATTTAATTTTTTTAAATTTAATATTTTCTTAAATTTAAACATTGTTTTTAATTTTACTATTTTTTAATTTTTTTTTTTTAAATTCATCCTCGATTGATTTTACAAGTATTATAGGGAAGGGTTCTGCAATGTTTAATTCTCTGATTTTTAATCTTGCATTAAATTTTTAATGAATGATTAAAATCAGTGAATTAAATATTACGGAGCCCTCTCCCACAAATACTTGTAAAACCAACTGAGAAATAATTAAAATTTAAAATTGTTATTTTGAAAATTTTTCAAACTCTACTTTCCAAACTGTTTTTTTTTTTTGTTTGTTTGTTTGTTTGTTTTTTTCTTTTTCATTTTCAAATTTACTCCTTTTCTTATATTTCTTTTTAATTCTTCCTTGGTTGATTTTACAAGTATTTTAGGGAGGGGTTCTGCAATGTTTAAAACTGTTTTTGTTTTTTTGTTTTTTGTTTTTTTTTTTTCATTTTTAAGTTTCCTTCTTTTTTTATATATTTTTTAAAATTCTTCTTTGGTTGATTTTACAAGTATTTTAGGGAGGGGTTCTGCAATGTTTAAAACTGTTTTTGTTTTTTTGTTTTTTGTTTTTTTTTTCATTTTTAAGTTTCCTTCTTTTTTTATATATTTTTAAAAATTCTTCTTTGGTTGATTTTACAAGTATTTTAGGGAGGGGTTCTGCAATGTTTAAAACTGTTTTTGTTTTTTTTTTTTGTTTTTTTTTTTCATTTTTAAGTTTCCTTCTTTTTTTATATATTTTTTAAAATTCTTCTTTGGTTGATTTTACAAGTATTTTAGGGAGGGGTTCTGCAATGTTTAAAACTGTTTTTGTTTTTTTTTTCATTTTTAAGTTTCCTTCTTTTTTTATATATTTTTTAAAATTCTTCTTTGGTTGATTTTACAAGTATTTTAGGGAGGGGTTCTGCAATGTTTAAAACTGTTTTTTTTTTTTTGTTTTTTGGGTTTTTTTTCATTTTTAAGTTTCCTTCCTTTTTTATATATTTTTTTTTTACTTCTTTCTGGGTTGATTTTACAAGTATTCTGAATATTCTGTAATTCAACCAAATTATTTACACGATTTAGATTCGAACAATTGTCCCAATCTTTGTTGTTATCACAACGTTTCGTTGTACCTACCGACCTCCATCAGGTGTATATCGATCCGGGTAACATACAGGAAATTTCGAACATAACCCTTTATTTAATCTACAATGATAGACTGTTCTCTTTCCACTGCTCACCGAAAACATTACAAGATTCTATGGCTTAATAATCAAATTCTGTTTTGAAAAAGATAACATTTTCTTACTTATGCCTCAATTTTGCATTCTTTGTAGACCTAAACAATGTTTACCTAGCTGTCCCACACTGTTTCTGTTCTGTCCATCATTTTTAACCAGCGTAAATAACAGGTTACTTAATGCTTCCTCTTGCTTTCGTTTTTTCCTGTGAATGTCATTTGAAAAACCGAAAGCAAGAGTATTCATAGTCTCTTTCATCATTATATGTTTCAGAGATTTCAACTCTCTCTGGTCCTGGGCATGACAGTAAACTGCATCCGGCAGCAAGGCCTCTGATTGGGAGGTTGTGAGGAGCATGAAACCACCTCTTAATTGCTGTTGTTCTCAGGTCCACCCTGACCTGGAGTGGTAGCAACTGTTAGGGTCCCAGCTATGGGCAAATAGTTAACCCCCAAGCTGGGGTCTAAACACTATGAAAGTATAAAAGTACACTTTTATAGAAATATATACATAAAAATAGACTTTTATAGACAAATATATATATATATATATTTGAAGAAAAAATATTACCAACCATACATTTTTAAAGAAAAAATTATTAGCAAAACAGATTTTTGAAGGAAAAAAAAAACATTCTCAGAAAAATATTTCTGAATAGAAAACTAGAAGATATTTTCTGTTTTCTAAAATAAAAAAAGAATAAAAACAAAAAAAATTTCATTAAAATCTGACTAAATCAATCTTCTCACTATAACCAAACATTAAAAAAATACCTTAAAACCCCACCTTTTTGGCATCAAATAACCCACAGAGGTGTTGATATGCCGTTAAACAAAACTCAAACTCTTATACACAAGACTTTTATAGAAACATATACAGAAAAATAGACTTTTATATAAAATATACATTTTTTAAGGAAAAATATTACCAACAATACATTTTTAAGAAAACGTTATTACCATAACACATTTTTGAAGGAAAAAAAGCATATTCTCAATAAAACATTTTTGGATACAAAACTAGAAGTCATTTTTAGTTTCCTCAAATAAAAACATTTTCATTAAAATCTGTCCAAATCAACCTTTTCGTTATAACCGAATATTAAAAAACAACAAAAAACCTTAAAATCCCACTTTTTTGGCATTAAATAACCCACAGAGGTGTTGATATGCCATTAAACAAAACTTGAACTCAAATTCAACTGTCTCTTTCTGATTTACTGTCTAAATGTCTTTTTTTGTTCCCATTTCCCTAAAACTTCCTCGTTGCTCAAATGTTTCGTCTATGGTAATTGCAGTATTTTTCTGTAGAACCACACTTCGACTGCTAAGATTAAGAAAACAAATTCTAAAATTTCCTGTTGTGTTTTTATATTTTAGTAGGGCGGAAATTTAAGAGCACTTAACACAGTGGCAGAAGACACTCGAGATGTTGAATTGAAGTATATGTTACATTATTCTAAAAATAGAAAATGCATCCGAACAAACATAACCGTAGCTAAAAAGAATTCATTGTATATCGCACTTTTTAAAATTGGCACGATAAATGCTGAAATATTTTAGTGTTTTTTAAGACCCAAAATTCATATCTCCGTTGACTTGATTAAAAAAAAAATGTAACAATTATTTCGAGACAATTTTCATAATACATTAAATGTAATAAGAGACAGGAGAATAGCGTTTCGAAACAACATAACAGGATGGTAACCCTGGTTGAACGTTTTACTGCATAAAGGAATTAAAGAGGATGGAAAGAGAAAGCCTAATGAAGATTTTAAGCAGTATATTAATAACGATTTAATCGTAACAAAATTCAAGAAAACTATTTTTTTTTAATCATTTAACCCCAAGCAAAAGAATAAAGTCACTAAGGGGTTACAGAGTTTGAAAAAATAAGTGCAAAAGAAAAACATTATTAAAGAAAGAACAATAAAAGAAATAGGAATTATTGAATACGAGTTGGACCGTACCGTCAAAAATGACGGCAAAATATTTATATCGATATATATATTAGATGTTGTCTAAAATGACGACAGCATTGATGTACCTAATATGGAGTATCTTACAATAAAACACAAGCCAAAAAAATATTCTCCCGAGCATGACAGGAGTTTTTTTTTTATCATTTCACCCCAAGCAAGGCATTCCACTGCCACTATTGCGCAAGGGGTTATATAGGGGAAGGTAAAGAGAAAGTGCGGTTAGATATAGAAAATGTCAGAAGGAGGGTGATAGCCGGGTAAGGATACCGAGGCTGAGGGTTGGGTAGATGGGAAGAGTGTTTGAGAGAATGGATGCGAGTTAGTGTGTTAAGAGGTGTCTATTGACCTTACATTTAAACTCCTGGAGATTGTAGCTGCCGGGGAAGCAATCATGTAGAAGGTAATTCTACAGTATATACACACAACGGACTTTTTCATAATGGAGAGGATATAGATATATTCTTCACTATTCGACGACATAATTATGGCAAAAACATAAAGTAATATAACATTGTTAAAGAGCAAACACGCGGCAAGGGCTATCATAACTGGTAGTAAAGTTTAATAACTGATAATAAAGAGAATTAATTGAGCCGACACTGCCTGGCCATTGTCTCGCTAATGGACTGACCGACACTGGCTCGCTATTGCCTCTCTTTCCATGCACGTGACAGGAGGGATATATATATATAGTACCTAGAGAGTCAGACAACTTACCTAGGTTTCACCTAAACGGATCGTCAGGGGAAGCTGGAGACCCGTTTAGGTGAAACCTAGGTAGGTTGTCTGACTCTCTAGGTACTACTTATTTATTCTGCTCTACCTAAGTATTGAGCGCTCTTTTGTTAGTTGATTGCTCGTGTCGGGGTTGTTTTTTTTTTTCTTTGGGCTACGTGCTGACTCGGTCTGAGCTCTTTTGACTGATGTTCATGTACTTAGCTCTTTCTTTTTTAAAACCATTTTCTCCTTCTTCGTAGATACGTGGAACCTTTTTAATCGACAAAACATTAAACATTGGCTATCAGTTCATTCAAAATACCACCAGTGCTAGATAAAAGAAAAAAATATCCATATTCAATTCTCAAAAGATCGAATGTTTAATAAATTATTTTTTTAAATCGTTTTACCCTAAAAAAAGGCAATGAAGTCACTAAGATGCAAAGGGTTATTGAGTATTAGAGAATGACAGAAAAATACTATGAAGGCGAGAGAACAATAAAAGAATTTAGAAGACAAGATAACGATTGATATTACATTTAGACTTTTGAAAATCAAAGCTGTCTGGAAAGCAAGATGCCAGAAAAGTTTTCCACAAGCAAGAAGTGCATGCGAAGAAACCATTAACAGAGAACTTACTGTTATATCGAGCCATTTTAACTGTAAAATGAGACCTTGACGCCAAACTAGGACTGTGCTTAAGTTAGTAAAATCGAGGTATCAGCGAGGATATCTCATCCGACCAACTCCCATGAAAATATTTATAGAAAAGATACAGTGAAATTACGTTAAGGCGGAGAGAAAGTGAGTTGCGATCTTAGGCCGGAGGCGATAACATAACAGATTTTTCTTTTGACTTTATTAAGGATCACTTCGGGAAAGGAAACTACAAGACCTCCTACAGAAGGTAGCGGTGGAGAGTGACAAAAAAGGACTACAAATAAACTTCAAGAAAACTGAATGCATGGTCATCAGCAAAAGGTGCAACCCAAAATGCCAAATACAGGTGGGGGATACCAGAATAAAGCAGGTACAAAAATTTAAATACCTAGGAAGTGTTCTAACAGGAGATGGAAAGTGCGACACAGAGATCCGAAGGCGAACTGGCATGGCAAAGGACGCGTTCCAGAAGCTGATTAAAGTACTAAAACACAGGAAAATTTCACTAGAAACAAAGAAAAGAGTGCTGGATTGCTATGTGATGTCAGTTCTTCAATACGGCAGTAAATGCTGGACAATATCATCGAAAATGAGGACAAAACTGGAAGCAGCGGAAATGTGGTTCTACACAAGGATGCTGCGGATATCGTGGACTGAGCATGCAAGCAACGATGAGGTGTTGGAAAGAATGGCAACGAAAAGGAAATTAATACTGAGCATCAGGAAGAGACAACTGAAGTTCCTGAGACACGCAATGAGGAAGGGGAGCTTGGAGAACCTGATACTGACTGGCCAGATAGAAGGAAAGAGAGACAGAGGAAGGCAGCGGATAACATATTTGCAGGACCTGATCAGGTGGATGATGGAACGGGGTTTGCCAGGAGTAACAGGAGTAAGCATACTAGGAGCCACAAGGGATAGGGAGACGTGGAGAACCATGATCGCCTACGTCCTGAAGGGACAAAGCACATAGAAGAAGAAGAATTACATTACAGCACCAGATCAGATGTAACTGCAAATTAATAGTCGAAAATTTAAAGGACAAAAAGAACGGATTAAAATAATAATTAGAAGCGATTAAATAAGTTTGGAAAGTGTTATGATGCCCTATCTATAGGAATGGACTCTTCTTCTGTCAATAAATAATAACCCGCGTGACTTCCGCGACGCAGCTGTGAGGTATTCTAGAGGCAGTCGTGAGACAGTTGTGATGCAGCGTAACTATACCATTCAGACTTACACTTCTACACATTATTATATATATATGTTCGGTTATTCTAATACATTGTTTGAACCTACCTTCTTGTTTTCGTCTTTCTTCCTGGCCCTAACAGGCCACAACCGAAAGGATCTAGGAACCTGAAATAAACCAAGTAAAATTTTCTAAGGTTTAGTAAGACTAGATCTTCTCCAACCTACCCATTTGCCTCTGGGGCAGTATGACAAGATTTATGGTCTTCTAACATTTACCAAATTCCAAAGAAATATTTTTGTTTAGGTGACGGTAAACTATTGCACCATCTGGGAACAACGCACCGTAGTGAGTTTTTTGTGGGCAAACAGAGTTAAACTTTGCAGAAATCCCTCGCCAGAGGAAACGGATGAAAGTCGCTCTGGTTGTACATCAAGAGATCACAACCAGAGGGTAGTTTTTTCATCAAGGAAGATCGACGAATCGCGTTAGCACAAGTGGTGACTATCACGGCCATCATCTATGGAACTGCACAAGACATAGTACATTATTATTTTGGGTATCGTAAAATGCGCGCGTTGGGTTCCCAAACAAGCAGGCGGTGCAAACACGGTGTCGTCTGCAATTGAAATGCTTCTTTTCAGAACTGATGAAGAAGCTGGTTGAACGATACAAGAAGTGAATCGTTGTCCGGGGAACTATACCGAAAAACTGATTATTTAAAATACTGCTAAATACCACAAACAGTTGTATCTTACCAAATTCAATAGTATGGGCTTCGACTGTAAGCATTCCACGAAAAGCCATTGTTTTTTTTTATACAAAGAAAAATCAGAAATATATTATCGAAAGACATGCAATAAACCAAAACCAAAGGTGCACGATTTTCTTTTATAAATTGGTCATCACTCAAAGTTGAGACAGAGAATTCCATAAGATTCCATAATCTGATTCCATAAGAGCCCAAATAGGTTTGTACGCCGATGACACCACAGTTTACTCTCGCCTCCTACAAAAATCTGATGTAGGCGTCAAAGCTAACCTCGCAGCCGAGATTGAAAAAGACCTCCAATCCATATTGGACTGGGGTAAGAAATGGCTAGTAAATTTTAATGCTTCTAAAACGAAGCTACTGTCAATTAACCATCATCGACAATCTCACCTACCTCCCATTAGCATGGACCAGGCTTGCCTCCCAGAGAGTAAAACACTACGCCTCCTTGGTCTCACACTTTCAGCGGACCTCAAATGGAATGACTATATCGAATCCATTGCTAAATCCGCTGCTATGAAAGTCGGTTCTCTGTGTAGGGCCCGGAAGTTTTTTCCGTCTAAATCTATCCTGCACATTTATAAATCTACTATCCGCCCGTGCATTGAATACTACTGCCATATCTGGTCGGGTGCCCCTGCTGTTCTCCTCGGGCTTCTCGATAAGGTTCAGAGGAGGGTCTGTAATGTGATAGATACCGACTTGGTAGACCGCCTGCAGTCTCTCTCCCACCGGCGCGACGTGGCTTCCCTGTGTCTCTTCTATAAATACTTTCACGGCTTCTGCTCCGATGAACTTAGATCACTAGTGCCCCTAAATACGAATTTACACGAGATACTAGATTAGCAACTAGATTCCACCCTTTTACAGTGAAACCGATAAAATGCAGCCGTAACTTCTACTCCAACAGTTTCTTTCCTCGCACTTCCCGACTGTGGAATTCTCTTCCAAATGATTGCTTCCCCGACGGCTACAATCTCCAGGAGTTTAAATGTAAGGTCAATAGACACCTCCTAACACACTAACCTGCTCCCATTCTATCAAACACTCTTCCCATCTGCCCAACCCTCATCCTCGCTATCCTTACTCATCTGTCACCTTCCTCCTGACATTCCCTATGTCTAACCACTCCTTCTCTTTACCTTCCCCTATGTAGCTCCATGCGCAAAAGTGGCAGTGGAATGCCTTGCTTGGGGTGAGAAGATTAAAAAAAAAAAAAAGAAGAAGAATTACAGAGACACAGAGAACATCGGAGAGCCAAGATAAGAGAAACCCGGTTATAATCGCTCTCTGCCTGCTCCTACGTTTTCTACCGCCAAAGTAGTCACAGACATTCTTTTTGTGCCATGTCCTATCATGGACTTCCACTTGCCCCTATCACTTGTTGCTCTTAAGATTTTTCCTTTTGGTATCACTCTCAAACCCCGCTCCGCCATCCACTTACGCAAGCCCATCAAGTATGTCTCACGCTTCTTTCCCCTGTTTCTCTTTCCCTCTATCCGTCTCGTGAGTATTAGATTCTCCAAGCCATCCTTCCTCATTACGTGTCCCAGAAACTTCAGTTTGTTTCTTCCTGGTGGTAAGTATGAGTTTCCTTTCCGTTTGCACCCACTCCAAAACCTTGTCGTTGCTCAAATGTTCAGTCCATTGTATCCTCAGCATCTTTCTGTAGAATCACATTTCCGTTGCTTCGAGTCTCTTCTTAGTCTTTGAGGAGATCGTCCAGTATTCACTTCCATATAAAAAGACTGATATCACATGAGGTCTCTCAAACAGTTAAGAATTGCTGCTAGAATAACTTTTCTACTGAAAGCCCATCAACCAGGGTACATAGAAAAATTAATAATTAGTTACTCCTTGTGTACTTTTAAATTATTCAGTTTATCATGGAACCCATTGTTAGTTATCAACAGTGTTTGTTGGTTTGTACCTAGAAACTGGCTTTCAGCAAAGAAATTACAACGGCTGTAAGGATTTCACAACTGAAATTCCCGCAGAATTACAATGGCCACTGAGCGGATCTTCGTCGAATCTAGTTATCTCTCAGTTTCCTGATGTCAACGTGTGTTGTGGCCTGTTTGAACCAGGAAGAAAGACACGGAAACAAGAAGGTAGGTTTAACAAGTGTATTAAAATAACAGAACGTATATGCAAGTTAGAATGTGAGTAAATAAACGAGATATATAACTGACGAGAAATGAAATTTAATCTGATGAAACGTTGTGTTAACAATATCAAGTATAAGAGGCTCTAATGTCTCAAAATTATCTGGTATCTAAATTACTCGTCTCAAACTTATAGACAGAAAAGAAAAGTACCTCTTGTAACTGCGCAAGATTTTGTATTAATGTAGGATCAATTACTAATTAATTTAGCTCGGGTGCAAATATTTAAGGAAAATATGCAGTGGATATCGACTCGGAATGACAAATCGGGGAGCTTTATAGGCTTCATCAGATCCAAAAACGAAAGGAAGAAATGTGTGTATATTTTAAAAGTCACTAATTTCCTTTCTACTTTAATCTCGAGAAACAGCAGCTTAAGGAAAAGTACTATGTGCGTTGTGGTACAGTGGATATCGGCTCGGAACGAGAAACCGAGGGAGCCGAGTTCGAATTCCAGTTTAATTCCTTGCATTCACTTACGCACAAATACGCTTGGGAAAGGTATTAATCCGTCTCTTCCCGCCAGTTATTGGTTAAATAATAGGACAGATTGGGTTCTATAGCCTTTGCTGGCAACCAGTCTACCGCAGCAAGCAATGACAACCTACTGCGGGATAATCTTCTGCCCAGTCAGTCATGTCACTTTTGACACAGGATCGCCCAAGCGTGTATCTCGTATGGCACTTAACTGACTGAAAAACAAAAAATCTCTTACACGCAAAAAGAAAATCACCTTCAAGACAGCAGATTACAGGGAAAAGCTACTAAAAAAGATTAAAAATTAAGATTAAAAATCTTGTGTACGTAGTGGAAAATAGACTATGATGTATAAAAAAAAGAGAATTTTCAACATAATACTGTTAGTTGGATTAGATTCAAAATGCTTCGA